>LPNX011027171.1:142132-177643 GCA_001517045.1 Pseudotsuga menziesii | reverse complement strand
GAAGTGTACCAATTTTAGATTGTGCTTGTTTTTCTATCAATGCATGAAAGTCCTTGAATGTTTGAAATGCTTATGATTTTGTCTTTAATGAGTAAATCCAACACATGCTTGAGTAGTCATCAACAAAGGTCATAAAATACTTATTCCCATTGGCAGAATGAGTTGGCATTAGGCCACATAAATCAGAATGCACTAATTCTAATTTCCTACTTGCTCTGAAATTAGATTCATGGAATGGAAGCTTACTGTGTTTCCCTAATATACATGCATCACATTTGCTCTTCTCTTTGGGAATGGTGGGCAAACCAAATACACCATTCTTTCTCAACAAATGAAGACTGTTATAATTCAGATGACCAAATCTTGCATGCCACAATAAACTTGATGACAAATTACCTTCTCCATGCTGAGAGAGGTAGGCATAGTTCTGAACCCTTGCAGATGAACCCTTTAGCTTCAGCAGCTTCCCATCTTCGTATCCAGTCATGATGACTTGGTTGTCAGAGGACTTTCTTATTTCTACGATTCCATCAAACATGTGGATGGAATGGCATTGCTGTCGAATCTGCACCAAGGACAGCAGGCTTCTCTGCAACTCTAGAATATAAAGAACATTATTTAACAAGAAATCAGGGAATCCAGGCATCTTCAGCCGAATGGTGCCCATTCCCTTTGGTTTAAGACTTGACTTATCTGCAAAGTAAACTATGCCATTTATTGTTTCATTAAATTCTTCAAAACAGTCTTTTCTAAAAGTCATGTGTGATGTTGCACCAGTATCAAGTAGCCAACAATCTGTGTAAGATGAAAGTGAAGTCATTTCATTAATACCAAGATTACAATGTGCAACAATACAATGAGCACAATATGAAGATTTACTAGCATCTTGGTTCTTATTGTCATCTTTCTTCTGGTTATGTCTGTCTTTGATGGAGTCCCACGAAGCCCAACACTGATCTGCTGTGTGTCCAATCTTTCCACAACGCTTGCACTTCAAATCTGATCTTTTGTTGGAGTTGTTTCTGCCTCCTCTACCTCTGAAGTTTGTTCTTCCTCTGCCTCTCTTGCTGCTTTCTCCTTTGGGATGATCTTTGGATTGGTCTTTGGTGTTGTTATTTGCTTTTTGAGCAAAGCAAAGTGATTCTCCAGAATGGTCAGTCGTCTTCTTACCAAAAGCTTTCTCTCTGTCAGCTATCTTCTCTACCAGGGTGTCAAATGTCAGTGATTTGAACTTTTCACTTGCTTGCAATGACTCAAGATAGTTGGAGTGAGAAGGATACAAAGATTTTACAAATGCTGCAAGGGGAAGATCTGGTTTCATACTAGAGGCTTGAATCTTGTGCATGATAGATTTGATTTCAGAGGCAAGTAACATGGGATCATTGTCTTTTACTTCTAAACTGAATAGTTTTAGCATTACTTGAATAACTTCCATTTCAGAGTGTGAATCATACAGATCTTTTAACGTTTTTAGTGCTTCAAAACATGACTTTGCAGGCAATATGTGCTGGCTCACCTCTTCACTGACTGTGGCAATGATTGCCGCTAAAGATTTATTTTCTTTTGTTTTCCAAATGGCCTTCTCTTTCTCAGATTCTGGAGGTCCTGGGTCTCTGGTTATGGGCCCTCCAGCTTCTGTCTCTATTGTGGTGCCTTCGCAAATACCGTCCCAAAGGTCATTGTAGATGAAGGCAAATTTGATCTTCTTCCACCATTCTGGATAAGTGTCTTTGCCAGTGAGAGTGGCACCAACTACAGATGCTATAGATTGCATCTTCTGTGATTGAATCTTGCAACTAAAACAATAGGAGAAAAAGAAGAAAGAGTAAAGGTGCAGGTCTAAGTCTCTTCCACCTTCCTCAAGCTTTACAAAAATGTCAATGTCTCTGCTATTGTAATACAAACTTTGAAATACAAACTTAATCCTCTCAAGCCTACAATACCAACTTTAAATATGCTTTCAATGGCTTTCAAACTAGTAGAAAAAAATCTCTCACCAATGCAAAGGAGCAGGTCGCAGGTCAAAGAAAAGCAGGCTTTCTTCAAGAGATTAGAACGTAGCCTTCTTGTCAACAAGATAGAACGCAGCCTTCAGCAGTATGCTTCACAAGATAGATATTAGAACACAGCCTTCAGCAGCACGCTTCACAATCTAGTTGAACTGGTAAGAAGTCTCGTGGTCATGGCAATGAGACTCCAACACTGACAAAACAAGATAGCTTGCAACAGTAAGCGAATGAGGAGGTTAATCCTCAACTCTAAGCTTCAACACTTCAGTCCTCAACGCAATCTTCACGGTCTTCATGCAATTGGTAATGGCGTGAATATTTCACCAACAATCTCTCACCAGTATTCAATGAATCAGCATATCATGGATTCCATCTTCAACACAGAGGTCACAACAACCATTTGATTCATATCATGCAGCCAGAACGCATCTATTCCAGAAACCGCAGCCATGATCTCTTCAATCGTCGCATATTTAGAAAATGGGTTGGCTCACGGCCCTGCAAGGTTGAACATAGACCCGACGTAGTTCACAATTGCAGGTGGAGGAGCCCTCAACACTACAAATGCATAATGAGATAATGAACTGAAAAAAAAACGTTATGTGGACTATGCATCGAGTTGGAGGAATGGTGGAAGATGTAGCTCTCAGGTGTATAAATGTAGTGGCTCTATCGTTTCTCCAAAGGTAAAGAGAAATGTATTCTTTGATGGAGAAGACTCTATCAGATGACAAACACAAAATAAGGTCACAACACAAAAATTCGGCGTGAAAGGATTAGGGTTAATAATATCGTTCTATACCTCAATGCACAACATGGTAAAGAATACACTCAACGGAACTCTCAAACTTTCCTCAACCGAGATTGGACCATGCATGAGAATGCATATGGCAGACTGGCGATGGGCAGGCAGCTTGAAGTACGACAAAGGTTAGATTGGAGGTCTGGCAGGCAAACTGCCAGGACTAAAATGTAGCCAGGAGTTATGGCAGGCATGCAGGTAGGAGTTATGGAGCTCTGATACCACTGTCAGGTGAAATAACTCCCAAATTCATTATTTCTCCATAGAATGCCTTCATTTATACATCTACGATGACTCTTGGGATCACACATCCGAGAGTCTCTTCATATTCCTAATATTTACAATAACGTATAATCCCGACGGATTATATTCCAACATTTATAAATACTGTTTTTCCATGATTTTTTCACTAAGCCGACCTATGAAAATGTATGTTTCTTTTTATATTTTATATTTAATAATTAAATTGTCTTGAGCTGACTTGTCATAAATAATTGTTTTTATTTTCATTTAATTTTAATTATATTTGGAGCCTACTTGTCAAATGGGTGTTATAATTAGTTTTATAACTCCTTGAAGCATAAGATAATTTGCCCCTTTTGTTTTTAGAGTCACCAAAAGTTTATTGATTCAAGAGTGCCACGTTGGAATATTATTAATGCCAACCTTATCCACATGTAGGTGTTTCATGGACTATGCAAGAGAGCTCCATCAAAGTCTTTAATCACATAATTTTATTGTCATCAAGTGCTATGACATCATTTCGATCATACAACAATGAAGATCCATCATGCCGTTAGTTGTGGGTCCCAAGCCACAAGCAACCATATGCAAGGAGATTCATGTCCAAGGCTTTCATATCAAGATGTGTATGGATGCCAAACCTTTCTCATGCCCTAGGACCATCTCCAATGGTTTTATGACCCCATCAATCCACAAATGACCACAGAATGGGTCATTTGTCGTTCTTCCCAAACTATCATGGCCTTGTCAACAATCTTTGGTTATTAATGGGTTCAATTCCATGTTCATCACATGTCACCTTTGTCATTAATGTTGTCATCAATGACAACCATATTCATCACCATATACACATATATGCACCATATGCATCTGATTGTTTCATACATAAAAATCATAAAGTCAGACTTAAAGTGGGGTGTGGGAATACAATAAACCCACTTAATACTTAGGATACAAATATTTAATAATTTTTTATTAAATTCCTACCTACTAGCCTAGATAGTTGCCACCCACTTGCACCACATGGTCAACACTTTCCATATATACCCCAGTAGCGATTTTATCCTGATTCTGGTTTGATCCTGTCCACTTTATTGACTTCTAGAATTAGTAACTGCACCTTCTTGTAGATTCTGTCTTTATTATGCTTTATTCCAGCTTTTTTGTGGATAAGGTAAAGCTAGTCAACTAGGAAACTGCTATCTTTTTTTTGCCAACCCATCCTCCATTATTTTCTCTTCATATTCTAGGATTAACATGTTTTTCCATCATTCATGAAAACTGACTCATGCTTTAAATTTTTGTGAGGTCCTTGAATGATTTGGGAAGTTATTTAGCCACCTATGGGGGTTTATCATATTTGGTAAGCCTGATTTATGATCTAGCATGAGTTGTCTTCCACCAACTCAATTTTGCTTTATAAGGAAATATTACTATTGTAATAATCAATCAAGTCATTGGTTCAACATCAATTCATTTGATCAATAATATTTGGAAAGATATTGGATCACTTCTCTTGTATTCAATCTCTTTATATTTCTCTCTATTTTCCTTGTGCATACTAGTGAGAATTATCTTAGTAGCAAGATCTAGCTCCTCTGCTTCTTCTTTGCATCAAGGTTCTAATTCTACATGGTATCAAAGCTGCAATTTCTACAGATGTAGGATGAAAATGATATGATACATTTAATACAAGAAGATTATGAGAATTATTTTCAAGAAAAAAAATATGATCATAATCAAGAATTACCAATAAAATACAATCTCAGACCAAGGAATATTGTAACAATTCAAAAGCATAATTCTCCTCCTAAATATCATTTTGCAAATCATCCCAATAATAAATCCTCTGATACCCATATCTTTGCTAAAAAACTTGCTGAACCTAAGGACAAACTTTGCAAATATGCCTCCCAAATTGCACTTGAAGCAGTTGAAATACCTCAACCAAAAAGGGCTGAACCTGAAAAGAAAGAGCCAGACAAACGTATTTCCTTTTTTGACATGGAGCATGAGCTATCAAAAATCAAATTCATGTACCTATGTCTGAATGGGAAATAAATCCTACTTACTAGAAGCAAATCCATAAAATGCTAAATGTATTTGTGACAAACATTCACCCTAACACCCTTCACCTTTCAGATGACAATCCTACTATTAGATCAAGATCATATGCAGAAGAAAGAGACGAAATACAACTCCATTTTACATAACCCTTAATGTGCATGATAAATAACTTCACAATCATGTTGGAGTCAGGAACCTCACATAATATCATGCCTAAAGCTATAAAGGAGAAGTTGTAGTTAGAGATCACTAAGACATACCATGAACTCTACAGTTTTGACTCTAGAGAAGAAAAATGCTTGGGGATGATAAAGGATCTGGTGGTCACATTATCTCATCAGCCTACCAAGTGTGTCATCATTGATGTAGTAGTGGTAGATGTGTCCGTTAAGTATGGGATGCTACTATATAGGACATGGGCTAATAAAGTGGGAGGCATAATGCATATGGACATGAAGTATGCAGCTGTACCAGTATTTTCTAGAGAGAGTAGAAGGATTTATAGGGAAACTAAATTTGCATATATGGTAAGCGATGAGAAGAATCTAAAGAACTTTTATGTCTATAAAATAGAGGAAGACATGGGATGCTGCATTTTAGCAATAGATGATGAATATGCAGACCCTTCACCCACATAAATACCTCGTCATGACTTCTCATTTTTCCCAAGAAAGGTGTGGGAAATGTACTTTGATGGTGCATCCTCCAAAGAAGAAGCAGGGGTTGGAGTGATTCAATTCTTTCCCACAAATGAAGAAACTACTCTTTCATTCAAGTTAAATTTTGAAACCACAAACAATGTTGTTGAATATGATGGTTCGATATTGGGATTAGAGGATTCCAAAAGAATGAGAATTACACAACTTAGTGTTTTTGGGTATTCATAACTAGTAGTGCATTAGATAAAAAGTATCTATCAAACTAAGAACCCCATGATGAAGGCTTATAGACACCAAGTGTGGGATGTAATACAAAATTTCTTTCATGCCTTTAATATAACTGTTGTGCCAAGGGAAATGAATCAATAGGAACACTCATTGGATGTCGCTTCCAATACATTCAAACCTCCAATAGGGCACAAACTCAGGCATGAAGTGGAGATGATGTACAGACCTTCCATCCTTGATAATCATAAATAATGGCAAGTGTTTGAGAGGTATCAGCCCTTAGAGAGGTATCAGACTTCCTTAAACTCATGATTGGTCCGAGAGGC
The DNA here is from genome assembly GCA_001517045.1 of Pseudotsuga menziesii. Lineage (NCBI taxonomy): Eukaryota > Viridiplantae > Streptophyta > Pinopsida > Pinales > Pinaceae > Pseudotsuga > Pseudotsuga menziesii. The sequence continues at coordinate 171,309 of LPNX011027171.1, read as the reverse complement.
CATAAACTAGAGAGTCTGGTCCAATTCGTTCAACAGATCCTTTGGGGTAGTTTCAATAAACACCAACTGGGAGGGCCTAGCCAACCAACCACCAGGGAGGGAGGGGCCTAATAACAGGGAACAAGATGACCAATAGATATAAAGTTTCATGGAGATGGTTGGTGAGTTCTCAACTTCTTATATAGATCAAGATGAGGATACAATGGAGGAAGACTTGTCTCAAGAAAGTGACCAATCATGCCCGTAATTCAACAGTCATATTGGAAATCGTAAAATACTCCAGTTGAAAAATAATTTAATTTCTAAAGGACTAATGCCACTAGAGAGACTGTTTGAAAAAATGACATTCTTGTCAAACCTACTATATATCCAAAAGAGGAGAATGCTGATGATTGCAACATAGGTACACCATAAGACCCCTAATATATCAAATTGTCAAAGCTGCTGCCTACAGAAGTAAACCAAAGGTATCTGAAACTCTTTAAGGAATATAGAGATTTATTTGCATGGAAGTATGAATATCTTAGGACCTATGATACATTGTAATACAATGTACAATACCTCTAAATCCAAGAGTAAAACTTTTCAAGCAGAAACTAAGGAAATCTAATTCCATCTTGATTCCTATAGTTGAAAAGGAGGTAAGGAAAATTATAATTCCTTTAAGATACTCAGAATGGGTAGCCAACTTAGTGCCAATTAGAAAAAGAGTGGGGAAATCAAATTGTGCATTGACTTCAGAAACTTGAAAAAGTTCTCTTTGAAGGAAAAATATCCTTTTCCTACCAGATTTTTGTAATACCCTGGTTTTGACCCCGTTTGCATTTAAATAATCATGGTGTGGAGCTAGGAAAAATACCCACCATCGATTTAGTATTTATGTTTCGACAATTATGGTTGAGCCGATGGTATTTTTTTTTATGCTAGCTAAACAATAAAAAGCTAGACGTCATGTTAAATTTGCAATTTTAATTAAAAAACCAAAGCCGACTATGTCAACGCAACTAAATGAGATGGGGCCATGATTTTTCGTAAGGATGAGGGAGTGGGGGATTGGAAGAGTGGGGAAATTCGAATTGGAAAGAGCCCCACTTTGGGAAAAACGTTTTTTGAATTTCTTGGGCAAGAAATCACCAAAAACTGCCACCTTTGCCTCATGCGGCAACGTTTCACCTTCCCTCATGATTTGGATTGAACAAAATGTTTTTGGAAACCCAATTGGGCATTCACGCAGGAGCAAGCAAGCAAAAACTACTCTGAGTCTGAACCATCAAGATTTTCTCCTATCTAGCGATCTGAATCCTTCACGTTTTTGGTTTTTGTGTTATGATTTTTCCCCTGTTCGGCAATTTTGTTCTCTCACGTTTTCCCCTCTCTGCTAGTCATTTTCTTGAACCCGATTGCCCAACAGCTGATTTGGTGTCTTTGATTTGAAAGACTAGCAACGTTTTCGTTTTTGGTATTTTGTAGCGGTCGGTCTGGCACCGACAATGTTCAAAAATTCATAAATTTCTGTGTGTATATAATCCTTGGCATTTGCTACGTTTGATAAATCCCAGGACTGAGATCTCTGTGCATGCATCCACGTTTGGCATTTGAATTTATTGAAGGAATGGAAATAGAGTCTAGACTTGCTTGATAAACCTAGTGTGTGAAAGAACCTCACAGACCAATCTAGAAGGATGGTTTTCTTCTTTGCATGCCCTGAATAGCACTGGAAGGGAAGGCATGGCCTGAGGGACTGTGTAGCAGAGAATGGAATGCTTCCTTGTGTTAGGTGTGTAATTTTTTAGAAATAAGGCTAGATCCAGTGTGGGTGTTCATAGCTCTGGGGTTGATCTCACTAGCTTAGCAGTCTGTCTTTCCACCTCCTTGGAAGCCTGATGAACCCAACTGGAAGGATGGCTTGGATGGTAGCCTGATAAACCCATCTGTTGGATTGGTTGTGTCTCATGTGAATTTGGCTAAGTGTAAACCATTGCCTATGTAAGTCTGATAAACCCAACTGTGTTGGCTTGACTGAATTTTATTGTATCCTTGGCTATGGGGAAAGTCTGCTAGTTTTCCTTGTTCCTTGGGGAAAATCATCCCCAGCTCGGGGGTGACAGTGTTGCTGAGAGATTAAAGAGCACACTGGTCTATGGTTGGGTGGAACGTTGCAGCGAAATAATTGGTTTTGGGATGAGCTTCTTTTAAAGATAAGTTTTCTGGTGTATTTAAGTTCTGCAACTGTATTTGCTTATGAATTATTATAAAATTATGATGAACATGTTGAATGCATGAATGTGTTGAATAAATTATTATTCTTCTGCTGGATATATATGTATATTTTGATTATGCATTTGTTTATACTTATGAATGCTTATTTCAAAGCAATTTATATATTATGTTCGTGGGGCTTAGTTTGCCCGGGTGGTTAGATGTTAGTCGCGTCCTCTCCACCGATTAAGGGTTGGGGACGTAACAATTTTACAGAAAGAAGTGGGCACCAGTAGGATATCCATGATGGATGAATTTTCAAGATACAATCATGTGACAATACATAAATATGACAAAGAGAAGACAACTTTGACAACCCTTCGGGGTACTTTTATGTATAAAAAATTGATATTTGGACATATGAATTCATGAGAAACATTTCAAAGGGCCATGGATATAGCCTTTGTAGGTGAAAGAGAGAAATTCATTGTCATATATTTAGATGAAATAATTGTCTTCTCAAAAAATAATGATGAACAACTATATCACCTAAATCAAGCCTTCAACACGTGTAGGAAATATGGACTATCAATGAATCCCAAAAAATCAGACTTTGCTCTGTAAGAAGGAAAGCTATTAGGGCACAATTTTTCCAAAGATGGGGTTATAATCGATCTAGAGAGAGTTCATGCAATAGAATTGATAGATATCCTCATAAATAAAAAAAGGTTCAATATTTTATGGGCAAGACAAATTTTCTTAGAAGGCTGAATCCAAATTTGGAAGAAATGATAAAACATATTACCAACATGCTAAAAAAGGGTAATGAAGTCAGATGGATAAATGAGTCAAAGGAATTTCCAACAACTTCAAAATTCCCTAGGAGAATTTCTTGTCTTAATCAACCAAGATTATACTAAACCTTTCCTGATCTTTTGTTTTGCTTCACCAAATACTATTGCAGTTGTGTTGTTAAACATGCAACTAATTCTAAAGAACACATAGAGGTCACTGAGAGGGGAGGGTGAATCATTGATCTTAGATTATTCATTTTATTTTTATATTTTATCTCTGATCAAATTGTTAAACATCTTTCTTCTGTCCTTGCCCTAGCTCCTGTCCTTGCTCTAGTTGCTAGTGGATATGCTTGCTCTGTAGCTGGGACTGGCTTTGGATCCGCTGGCTTAGATCTTAGATGGAAGTACTTCTTCCAAAATTTTTTAACAGTAAGATTATAAAATCAGAACATATTATTAACAACAATAGACATTCAGATTCATTCACACAAGAACACCATAATTTGGCATGGAAAACCAAAATGGAAAAACCACAGATCGTATGCTCTATAATATTATTTTTATCATCAAGATTGGTGGTACAACACCGTTGAAAGGCTACAACCTCTGCTCTGTTCAGGATACAACATGAGAAATCATTGATCTTCCCCTGCACCACCGTACCACCTGAAACATGGAAAGACTCTAATGATCACCACTCTGTTCATAAAACATTTCTTCAACACTGTACTTATAACTTTCTTTGGACTGTTCTTCGGAATTCCCTTCCTCTATGCCGTGTCTTAAAATTTTATTCACAGTCCAATTTTTGCTTGTGTTTGACTTTCGTAACCCTCAGACACCTTTCTCCTTTATATTTTTATGTCAAAATGCATACCGCCTATGCTTACAAACATCTAAATTTATACTAGAAGATTCAACAAGTTTTTTGGTATCTGGGCCAACTCAAAAACATTTTATCTTCCACATTTTTTGGAGTATGTGCTTAAGATTGAATTTTGATTGTCCATGAGCTGGGTATCTGGACCAAATCAGTTACATGATGGTTCTTCTTCAACAACCTTTCATATTTTTTTATTTTGATTGTACCGAGCTGTTTATTTGGACCAAATCAGTTACATGATTTCCCTTCTTCAACAACCTTTCGTATTTTTAATCTTTTTGATTTCTAAATGGCTCAGGCTATATTCATCATAATTTATAATGATTACCTGTAACCCTATCGTATTAAAAAGCACACTTCTTTAGTTATTATTTCTCTTGGAAGTATGAATTTGAACCTGACTTAGTTAACCCAATTACCAAAAGACTATTTGGAGTAAAACGTACGAGATCTTAATTATAAAGCACATATTTTATTATAGGCATACATTCATTAATGATTATACTTACTCAAACTCGCATTATAAACTTCATTTGAATTTGATCATGAACCTTTGACATCAATGACAACCAATTGCAACAATATCCCCCTTTGGCATTGATGTAAACCTTAGTAAAATACAAGCTTATGTTTAGAGCAATCTTCCTCAATATACTTATCAGATTTGAAGGATTTTGATGATGGAACTTTCTGCTTGTTTTCCTAGCGATCCTCCCCCATTGACATCAATGACAAAGGTGTCTAACAACTTCCCCTAGAATCCATTATCATCTTGATTCTTGGATACTTTCTCTCGCCAACTCTGTTAACTATCTATTGATTTGCTGAAGACTCTAATCCCCCTGTCAAGATGCTTTACTTCCTTCATCTCTTCAAGAACAATATATTGAACTAATAGATTGGAATGACTCCCAATTTGATACTCAAAAGATTCTCTTGGCAGTTATTTAGTGAAGATATCAACCACTTGTTCCTTTGAACCGACATACTCTAGTTGTTCATTTACCTGCTGCCTTAGAAAGTGTTACTTAATAGGAATATGTTTAGACTTGGAATGCATGACTGGATTTTTTGATAAGCTCATTGCACTTGTATTGTTACAGTTTATTGTGATTGGTTGATCATAATTAATTCTAATGTATGCCAAATTATGTTTCATCCACAAAACTTGAGTGCAACATTCAACTGCTGCAATGCATTCTATTTTTGCTTTGAATAATGAGATTGCAGACCGTTTCCTACTCATCCAAGCAACAAGACATTCTACTAGAAAAAAATCATTTCTACTTGTGCCCTTTCTATCATCCAGGATTCCTACCCAGTCAACATCAGAATATGTCATGAATTTGATATATGAATTCTTTGGATACCATAATTCAAATTCAACTGTACCTTTGAGGTATCTGAAAATTCACTTAACTATTGCTACATGTGATTCTTTCAGACTTGCTTGGAATATTGCCACCAATCCAACATCTTGCATGATGTCTGGTCTTGATGGAGTAATATAAAGTAGATTTCCTATCATTTTCTTATATAATTTGGCATCAAATGAGGGAGATTCATCATCCTTACCGGGTTTACAACCCGTTACCATATGTGTGCATACTGAAGAGCATCCAACCATGCCAAACTTACTTAGAATTTCCTTCAGGTATTTAGTTTGAGATATAAATACACCATTTGGATTTTGAGTGATTTGTAATCTAAGAAAGAAGGGACGTTATCCGAAATCATGGACATCTCAAACTCCTTAGCCATATTAGTAGAAAAATTCAGCCTTATCCTATCCAAATTGATTACGAAAATAATATCATCAACATAGACAATTGTGATTAATAGATGATCTTCTTCAATCTTGAAATAAAGGTTACTGTAAGTAATTCCTTTCTTAAACATTTTTCGGAGGATATATGTGTCTAATATTTCATACCAGGTCCTAGGTCTTTGTTTAAGTCCATAGAGGGCCTTTTTTAATTTCCATACATAATATTCTTTAACAAGTGCTTCAAACCCTTATGGTTTCTCCATGTATACTTGTTTTAAGGTTCCATTCAATAATGGTGATTTAACATCCATCTGATAGAACTTGAAGTTTTTGTAGCATGAGAGTGCTAAGAACATTATGATGAAATCCATCCTAGCTACAGGTGCAAAGGTATCATCAAAATATATACCTTCTATTTGGGTGTATCCTTTGAAAACTAATCTTGATTTATTTCTAATAACTTTTCCACTTTCATCTAGCTTGTTTCTGTAAACCAATTTGGTGTCAATTATGTTTTTTCTTTTTTTGGTCTTGGGTTGGAACTAATTCCCAAGTTCCATTCTTCTCAATTTGATTTAGTTATTCTTTCATTGCATTATTCCAATGTTGATCCTTGAAGGATTCACTGAATTTTATTGGTTCAAATGTTGAAAGCAATGCCAAATTCCTTTTATGTGGTGTTTGTATTAGTTGCATCCCTTCTTTAAAATATTCAATGATAAGCTCTTCTGGATGATCTTGTCTCAGAGATATTAGTGAAGTTTTTTGACCTTTTGAGTTTTCAATGACTGGTGTGGAATATTTGTCATCCTCTGTTTGTTACTGTTGATTAGATTGCTTATTTATCACTTATCTTAGTGTTTCTTCTTCATCAGGCGAGTCATCATCAATGTCATTGGATTCAGGTCCTGGTAGATTTTGTGCTTGATATTCGTCAACTATTACATCCATACTTTCAATTACCTTTTTCAGTCGCTTGTTGTAGCACTTTTAATCTCTCTTTTCAGTTGAGTATCCAAGGAAAATGTCGTCATCAGTTTTGGAATGAAAATTTCCAAGATTACCATCAATGATCTTTATGTAGCATTTTCTTCCAATTTTTTTTATAATGTGGCTTTTCCTCTTGTCCATAACTCATAAGGAGTTTTGTCACAGTTGAACCTTAGCTGAGCTCTATTAATTATGTATATAGATGCAACTACTGCTTCTCTCCAAAACGTTTCTGCTAGATTTGCTTCAAGCAACATAGTCCTTGCCGCTTCCTGAACAATTCCGTTCTTCCTTTCAAAGACACCATTTTGTTGAGGTGTACGTGCTATGCAGTATTGTATCTTGGTTCCATGCAAACATATTTAAATTCACCTAATGTGAATTATCCACCATTGTCATATCTGAGACACTTAATATTGTGTCCAATTTCATTCTCAAGTTTGGCTTTGAATAGTTGGAATTTATCAAAGGCTTCTGATTTACTCTTCGAGAAGGTTACTCAAGTTATCCTAGTGTAATCACCAATGAACAACATAAAATATAAATCACCTTGAAGTGTTTGAAATTGTGCTGGTCCACATAGGTATGTATGAACTAACACCGAAGGATGTGATGTGTATTGATATATCTTTGGCTTGAAGTTTGTTCTCGCTTGTTTTCCATGTAGGAATGATGCACATAGTTTGTTTGCAGGCTTGAAATTTTTGGCATTCCTATGAAAACCTTTGTTTGAATTATTTTTACAATGTTGTCAATGCTTAGATGAGCTAATATTTTTTTCAGAGCCAACCTTTTCATTTTGACTGATATAAAATTTTTCTCCTTCAATCTCATCCAGGATATATACATTCCCAGGTGATTGAGTTCCTTTCCCAGTAATTCTTTTTGAACCGTTTCTCCTTATTTCACAATGATGAGAAAATAACGTAACACTGATATGGACATCACAAATTTATCCAATACTTATCAAATAATGTTTTAGTCCTTCTACATTTAGGAATTTTTGAGCCTTATCATTTCCTTTGAGAGCTATAGTTCCCTTGCTTAGGATTTTTGCAATCCCATTGTCTCCAAAAGCTACATCAACTCCTTTTTCATTTTTCAAGATGAGGAACTTTTTTTTATCACCAATCATATGTTTAATGCACCCATTGTCAATATTAAAACGATAAAAATAGTTTCTTACCGGAATAACCAGTGAAAATAATGCAGATGCTCCATGAATAGATAAAATAATCGAATATATAGTTTGATAATAGAAAATATGATGATTTACAATTACATTGGCAGAGCTTATATAATACTTATCGCGCCTTTTCAAATGAAAGGTTACATCTCTTTATTTTTTCTAATTAATTAATCATTTCTGTTTATTAATTATTAATATTAATATATTTATATGTCACATCATGTTATATATTTTTATATAACATTGCCTTCCCCTTAAAGGAAGCTTTGTCCTTAAAGCTTAGTGAAGACAATGATTACATATGATTTCTTGCTTTTAATGACATCTCTTGATATTTGTGTTAGTAATTGTGACACTTGACGAAATGAAACGATATGAGTTACAAATTCCCAAAAAAAATTTCGCATAATTCGTGAAGTTGTCCATCCAAGACAGATCTTCATTGGAGCTGTTTGTTGATCACTTTGTTGGATGGAATTTCTTGTTTTCTGCTTAGCTTGTTCATTTTGTGTTCTTTCTCTTCTGAAATCATAACTCCTAGTTTATGTTCATTTTGACCCTGTCGTTGGTCAAAATGATTTTTATAGTTTGGGTGTCGATAAGGATTTTTTGTTGTTTTTTTTTACTGAAGTGGCTTCTTGTTCCTTGATTGAATTTGTTTTACTGAGAGTCTGGAAGCTTCCTTTTGGATTTGCTCTAATTTGTTGTCTAATAGAGTGTTATTACTCTGAATCTCTTCGAACCTTTCTACTTGCGACTTTTTGTCCTCTTTTAACTCTTTGATTTTCTCTTCTGGTTCTTGATTAATATTTCTCAGGCTATTATTTTCTTCTTGCTTCTCTTGAATTTTTCCTTCGAAGTCTTCATTAAAGTGTTATGCCTTCTTACTATTTTCAACTTCTTGATCCTTGTTTCTAATGTTTTGTTATGGTTTCTTAGTCAAAATACTTCTTCAGTCTTGCTTGTTAATGTATTATTGCTTTTTGTAATTTACAACTTGTATTCCTTTCTAATGTCGTCGTATTTCTATTGGACCTTTCATCTATTGTTGATGTTTACATATATTGGATTTTTGACTTTCCAACTTTCTCTGGACTTTCACAATTTCTTATCCTTGTCGTTCAAGAGAGCGTTCAAATGTGTCAGTTCTTCTTTTGCCTTACTGTCGTCAACTTCCTTCTTGTTACCTTGGTTATGTGATTTTTTATTGAGACACTTGAATTCCTCAATCCATGTGAACAAATATTCCATTTGTTTTTCTTGGTCCGAATATATCGTCTTTAAACTCCTTCTGAATATTTTGTTTGTCGATTGTCATTTATAATTTATTTATTTATTTTCATTTTGACAACGTACTAATTCATCTTCTAATTTTTTTATCCGAATATATGAACCATAATCCATGGTTACGACTATACTTTTATTCTTATGAAAAAGGTTATATTTCCCTTTGATTATGCTTCTTTGTCGACAATTTGGTATTTTGGATTTTTTTATGATATATGGTATTCCTTTGACTTGACTTATTTGGTGATAAGCAATCTTTGACTTCTTGATGATAGCTTGGTATTCCTTGGTTTGACTTCTTATTTGACTTGGTCTTCTTTCCCTTTGACGATGAGTAGACAAGAAATGTGTAATACCCTTAATGTAGTTCCTTTTGAAAGGAATTCTTCTTTTGAATTTGACTTTTTTTCTTCCAAATAGTTAATAATAATAATAATTTTTACCAAAAAGTTTAGAGGAGTTAAATTATGGTCATAAAATATATTCATAATAATAATAAGAATTATTATTATTTATAAGGTTTGGATGAAAATTTAATAAAAATAATATTATATAATATTATTTTTTATTAATTTTTTTATGGTTGTGTAGAGTTATATGGGCGGTGGCAGACGCTTAGGAGAGGGCCGTGATGGATCTTAGATAATGGGGAAATGGACAGGATGAGGAGGGAGGGATTCATAATGAAGAGGGGAAGAAGAGGGGCACAATAATGATGGACGAGATGGAGTGAGTGGTGTATGCAGTTGTGTAGGGCATGGAAGAGGGCGTCGAGGGTGCCAGGAAGGGTGCACCAGAGCTATGCAAGGAGAGAAGGATTGGGATGAGCACGTGGGTGATGGAGTGGTTTGATACATAGGTGGTAGGATACTGGCAAGTGTGTAAGATGGAAGAGTATTAGGATATGGGAAAGGAAACGATGGAGAGGGTGCATAAAGTCGAGGTTAACGCAAAGATGAGGTGTGTGGGGAAGTATGGAGAGAATAGGAAGGAGAGGAGCGTGGAGAGGATCAAGTGAGGAGCTGTGGAGGGAGGATGCAGGCGAAGTGCAGGTTGCATTAGGGGTGGTGGGAAGAGAAAACCATGCAAGTGGAGTGGAAGCAGTGGGAGATGGGAGAATGATGGATTGAGAGCTATGCGTAAGGGAGAGAGGAAGAAAATAAGAGGATGAATGAAGAAGGGTTTGGAGAGTAGTGAAGGGAAATGTGATAACATAAGAGAAAGAGCTGTTATTTCCTTCTCAATTTCTATGGACTATCTACCCTTGATTTTACTTCAATTCTTTTCTTCTTCAACAAGATTCCGGATTGTAAAGGCCAAAGTATTGAATTCTTGGCCAAAGACAAAAAATGTAGAGAAACACTACTAGATGTCTAAAATCCCCAATCGGAGGCCCAAGAAGGGGCTTTGATACCACCAAAATGATAAAATATTTTCTTACCGGAATAACCTGTGCAAATAACACATATTCTCCATGAATGGATAAATTAATTGAATATATATTTTGATAATAGAAAATATGACGATTTGCAATTACATTGACATGTCTTATATCATCATGATCATGCCTTTTCAAATGATAGTGCTATCACATCTCTTTATTTTTTTTCTAATGAATTAATCATTTCCGTTTATTAATTATTAATTATTAATAATAATATATTTATATATCACATTATGTTATATATTTTTATATAACAAATATACCATATATCTTCATTATTTTGTGCATATAGAGCTATTCCACAAATGTCATCTGTCACCTTTTATTCTCCATGTTAAGATTGTCTCAATCTACAATTTTTTGTTGAATTACTGAAGTTGCTTCATTTTGAGCATTCTTATTTATGTGATAACAAAGAGAAAGAGGTTACATTCTAATAATTAACTCTTTCAGGATAATGTTCTGTTTCAATTTTTTTTACAAACCTTCTTCTCATAGGTTCTCAACAATCAATTGCTTTGTGACCAAACTTATAGCATTTATAGGAATGAAATTTGATACTTGGAAAATGGAGGCCTCCTTAGGGCTGCATCATGATTGAAGGAAGAATTATTTCCATTATTACTTGTATCATCTATTTTATACTTGTTGTCTTATGGTTTCCTCAATCTTGCAATTTCTCTTTCTATTTTTTCACATTCCTTTTCCCTTAGGACTAGATGCCTCCGAGCCTCATTTGGTGGCTCATGTATCTTCCCAAGGTTGAATGTGAGTTGAGAAATGGTCCTTTTGATAAACTTAATTTCCTGGTTTAATGAACATTTAACTTCATACTCTTTTTCCCTTGGCTTGTATCCAATCCCACTTTATTCACTTTCATTTCTTTGTTGTAGAAGCATGTTGTTCAAATCCATTGAACTCCTCTCGAATCTTCGACTGAGCATAATTGATTTTTCAAGTTCCTCTTTGAGTGAGTAAATTTCAAATTCCTTTATTTGAAGAGCCATACTAAGTCTTTTTGCTGATTTATTTTTAGAGTTTTGATGGTTTTGTTTGTGTTTTTAATTGAGGCTACTATGAGATCTGCTTCCTAGTCTACAACACCTTCATTATTTTCCATGTGTGTCATTATTTTCTTGGGCTAAGAACATAATTTCATTTCTTTAATTAGTAGTAATTTTCTCATCTTCTTTAGCCTCAAATATTCCTTCTTCTACTTTGGAGAACAAAATTTGTTTATTTGCAAGCTTCTTATTATCAAAATTCCTTCTTGGATTTGTCTTACTCTATTTGTTATGCATAGGACATTTGGATGCAAAATACCTTATTTTTCCATAGTTGAAATATTTAATGGAATATTTCCTTTATACCTTCCAGTTCGTCTAGAAAGTTTGTTGAAAAAGTTTTCCAACTCTTCGTTCGATACTCTAATATCTAACGGACATGAGTCATGATCTACATTGTTTTGGTTCTTCTCTTTGGTTTCCTTGAAAGCAACTTATTTTTCTTGGGGTCTTCGATTCCCATATCATAAGCAACCATAATTCCATGTAATTATTCAAGCTTTAAATCATCCAATTTGTCTCTATCTTCAATAGATGAAACCTTTGGATTAAACCTTGATGGGAGATTTCTCAAGATATTTTGAGCAATCGTAGTTTTTGCAAAATTTTCACCAATTCCTCTCATAGTATTTACAATTTCTTCTACTGTTTGAAGATATGCTGTGATATTTTCTTCTTCTACCACTTTTAGCCCTTCAAATTGTGTTTTGAAGGTTTGTAGCTTGGATTTATGAACCTTAGAATCAGCTTGGTAAATAGTGGCCAATTTGTCCCAAATTTCTTTTGTTGTACCCTAATTTATAACTTTGAAGAACTCAGTTTCATTGAGCCCTACAAGAACGAAATTCATAGCAACAACATTATTTTTGTGAATGTTTGAGCAAAATCAGAGAAGCTTGAACTTGAAAACCTTTGTTAATCAATTTCAGCACATATGTTTCTCATAAATCAGTCACATATGAATATATCAGCCACATACAAAGCTCATAAATATATCAGCCATGTATATGATCACATAAATATATCATCCACATAATCAATCAACCATGAGAGACAAGATGTAACCTGGGAAAACCCTCCAAACACGGAGGATGAAAATACTAGAAATTATTTGATTATGATAGATAGATTTGCAGAGAATGGTTTACAACACATGATCAAATTTCCAGATAAGAGATATCACCTTAATAGTAGAGTAGAGATATCTAATGCAACCCTGCAAAAAAAACTGTATGCAACTGTATTGAACTTTCCATATGCCTAGTATATTAATAACAAGACAAAAATACTAGTATGCAGTAGGCAATGCATAGGAGGTTCAATAAACACATTGAGAGCACCACATAAAATGCATTCATAAGGAGCAGATAACTAGAACCCCCCTCGTGCAAACATTAACACCCTTCCTTTCCTCAATTGGATTTTACTGAATGTTCTTTGTATTGAACTGAAAGTGAACTAACTTGAACTTAATGTTAACTAAATTCAACTGAATGTTAGCTTACTTGAACTGAATGTTAACTGTCTTGAATTCAATGTTAACTTACTTGAACTGAATGTTAACTGACTTCTAAATGTTAACTGACTTGAACTTAACGTTAACTGACTTGAACTGAATGTTAACATAAACTCAATATTTAGCTCATTTTCCAATCACTTAGCTAACATTCTAACTTTAGTGTCATCCGTGCTTCATTCTTAGTGCCATCATGCACAATTTCTATTATTAACTTTTGCATGGATCTCTTTATTTAATTGATGCATGCCAATTGATGAACATTGAGCTCTTCTAAGCTGACCTTATTACATAAATTAATAATTCATCTGATGCTTTAATTGAGGCACTGATTGAGGAATTCATATTTAATTGAAGCTATATAACTTGAGTTCACTCAGACATTTGCATGGGCAATTTGATTTCTCTTTTTCTATGCTTTATCTCATTATCATAAAATAATGAATGCATGGTCCACATGTTTATTATTTATCCATCTTATCATATATCATACTCAGAATAATTATTCCATACATACTGATGATCATATATATTATCTTGGGTCATATAGTCATATGTTAAAGTAATTCATTCTAGGGGTAGATAATCCCTAAAGGAGACTTGTAGCACTCACCAACCTTGACTAGAAATATATCACATAGTATTTCCACTTTACTAAGTAAAGTTTGCCACTTTAATAAATGAGGATATTGGTAGGACTTGATATTACTGACAAGTCTATAGTCTTGATATTACTCACAAGACTAGATTGATATCATTGAAAATCTCATATCCATAACCGTAGGTCCATCTCATAGGGTAACTTCTATGAGGATACTTGACTTGATATTATTCACAAGTCTAGTCTTGATATTACTCATAAGACTCAGCTTGATATTACTCACAAGCTTTACAATACAACATCACCAACTCAATCTTATGAGGATACATAGGACTTGGTATGAATCAAAAGTATGACTTGCTATTACTCACAAGTCCAGAGAATGAATCCTAATGTTGTACAAACAACACTCCCTCTCATCGAGGGAGACATTCTCTGCTTTACTAGGAATTTCCTTCCATACCAAGCTTATCTCGTAAGTATCTCAACTTCATGAATGGAAACCCCTTGTTCACAAATTTGTAATATGCTCATTAGTAGCTATGTACTGAATTTTTTTATTTTACATGACTATGACTTTGATGAAGTAAGAATTCATCTCAATGTGTTCTATCATAACTCATAGGGTTTTTCAGAAAGCTTGAATATTAACACCTAATAACTGTAGGCTCAAGTCTTTCATCCTAGTAGGAAGCTTCCCAAGCTACACTACTCCTCAACTGGAACTATTATTTGCAAAACACCTTTTGCTTGTGTAGTACTCTCTAAAATACACCTTGCTTTAGTAGTACTAGCCACAATACACAACTTTTGTAGTACTAGCCGCAATACACCTAGTTAATTTCAAGCTATATAATAGGTCTGCAATTTATTAAAATACAATAAAGAACCTATTCTAATGTACCTCAAAGGCACTCAAACATATGCTTATCCATAAGCATAAGAATACAACATGTCTGCTAGGTACTTTAAGAGACCAACCAACTACTTATTCAAAGTAGCATCATTTGGATATGATCCAGAATGCAGTTTCTCTAAACTAGAAACTATGGATTTCATATCCATCATAAAAAACACATTAAATGTGTAATTATCATGCAGAAAGAAAATATTATATTTTCTTTCAATTTTCAACATTTGTTGACTTCAATAATCTTCTAATATTTGAAGAATTTTTTAGTGACCTTGCCATTCTCTGTGATGTTCTTGAAGGTATGATCTCTTTCATAGTGATTTCATATCATAGTACCCCACACAGCGAAATACATGTCTATATAACCTCTCCAATAGGTTTGACCATTCTCTGATAGTCTACACTATAACTCTTCTTACGTATCTAATAGTCTTTGAGAATTTGACCATGTATCTTATCATGTGCATTTTCTCCATAAGATATCAAATCCCGTGGCTTCCCGAGTCATGTACCATGACTAACTATTTTGGGGACTTTTAACTATTGCTGCCTATGAAGATACATCAATACTCCCTCTTCAACTATAGGAGTCTTTTATACTATACCAATCTTGTTCCAGAGAGAGGCTTATTAAATATGTTTGAAATACATCTTTATAAGAGTTACACAACTCTTTCTGCACCATGTCTAAGATACAACTAACTAGGATCTTTGTAAAGCTTTAATGATTTACAATAGTATCTATCTAAGCAACATCTTTGATGCGATCTTTATCGATCATTTTTGTAGTCAGAATCCATATATCTATGAAAATTGCTTTCACTAACTGAGACATGTCTGAATCCACATACTCCTATACCGAGTAGGTAACATGACACATGCTTTGTTGTACATGTCTATGTACTGACTGTAAAGCATATAACTGATTTTGGGACCTGTATATATATCTAAGATCTATGAGATCCTACAAATATGAACAATAATCATATTAGTCTTTATGTGTGTGATCATGGATTTATAATCCATTGCTATTGAATCCTTTTAGGAACTCTACTGAACATGATTTTCTCAATAAAAGAAAATCTTATCTAATGACTGTTACACCTCTAAACTTAAGAATCATCCAAGCATATTACATATATTCCTTCTGAATATGAGTAACATGCATGAGGTTAATTTAACGATTTCCACTGGTTTTTATAGGAGTTAGAAAATCCAACTTCTCCCTCTTGTTAATGTTTGAGCAAAATCAGAGATGCTTGAACTTAAAAATTTTTATCAATCAATTTCAGCACATTTTAATCTCATAAATCACCCACATATGAATATATCAGCCACATGTAAATCTCATAAATATATCAGCCACATAAATCATCCATATAAATCAATCAACAATGAGAGACAAGATATACCCTAGGAAAACCCTTCAAACACAAAGGATGAAAAACCAAAAAATTCTTTGAGTATGATATATAGATTTGCAGAGAATGGTTTACAACACTTAAACATATTTACCAATAAGAGATATCACCACAATAGTAGAGAAGAGAGAGATTCAATATAACCCTTAAAAACAATTGTATGCAATTGTATTGAACTTTCCATATGCCTAACATATTAATAACAAGCCAAAAATCCTAGCATGCAGAAGGTAGATCATAGGAGGATCAATAAACATACTGAGATCACCACACAATGCATTCACAAGGAGGAGATAACTAGAAATCCTTCCATACAAACATTAACGCCATTCCTTTCCTCAATTATCTTTAACTGAATGCTCACTGTCTTCAACTGAAAGTGAACTGATTTGAATTGAATGTTAACTGTCTTGAGCTGAATGTTTAACTGACTTGAACTGAATGTTAACTTACTTGAGATTTTATGATAAATTACTTGAATTGAATGTTAACTGATTTGAACTCAATCTTTAAATGAGTTCTAATCACTTAGTTAACATGCTAACTTAAGTGTCATCAGTGCTTCACTCTTAGTCCCATCCATGCGCAATTTCTATTATTAACCTTTGCATGGATCTCTTTAGTTAACTGATGCAGGCTGATTGATGAACATTAATATCTTCTTTACTTAACTGATTACATTAATTAATAGTTCAACTGATGGTTTGTCTGAGGCATTCATATTTTATTAAAGCTTTATAGCTTGAGTTCACTTAGACATTTGCATGGGAAATTCAAATTCTCTTTCTCTATGCTTTATCTGATTATCATTAATTAATTAATGCCAATGGTCGATATGTGTATTATTTATCCATATTATCATATCATACTCAGAATAATTATTCCATACCTAGTGATAATCACATATATTACCCCGGGCCATATAGTCATATGATAAAGTAATTCACTCTAGGGGTAGCTAATCCCTAAAAGGAGACTTATAGCACACAATTACCATGAATAGAAATATATCATAGCATAAGAACCTCGACAAATGGAGGTCCATAGTCTTGATACAACACAAGACTTCAATCTTTATACAACACAATATCATCTCCACAATTGTAGATCCATTATCCTAGGGTACCATTTATGATAATCGTTGAATTGATACAACACAAGTTTAGAATTGATACAACACAAGTCCACAGTCTTGATACAACACAAGACCAATATTGATATTACTCACAAGACTCAACTTGATATTACTCACAAGATCTACAATACAACATCACCACCTCAATCATATGAGGATACTTAGGACTTGACACAACACAATGTCCTGACTTGATACCACACAAGTCTTGGAGAATGACCTTGATGCTGTACAATCAACACCTCTTAACATCCAGGATGCGAGAATGCTAAATTTGAGTCCTTAATCAAAGAGACTCATACTGATCTATATCTAATACACATATGAATATAATTAAGATAAATACATTACCTTTATGAGTATTTACATTTCTCCGAATATAATTAGAGCTTCTAATATGTCTTCTTCCTAAGAAACATAGGAACCTCTTGATCTGCTATCTTTCAAGATCAACCATCCAAATGAATCCATGTCATTCTCTTCTCATAGGTCAGGGATATGTTTTTCCCTAAAAGAAAAATTATTCAAATGATTAATAACATTACATAACCAATAAATGTAATCACATTAAAACTTTCAACATTTTGGCAATGGTTTACACAGTTATGTACATAGACTAAATCAATGCTTTGACATAATCCCATTCATATCTTATGTGATGTTTTGAAACCCTATACCAGTTCAAAAATTCATATTTTATTAAGGAAATATGCAGCCCCATATTCATATCTCTTGAAGCAAGCATGAAGCCCTCTATCTAATATATTATGACCAATCATGCTGTCCTATATTCACAGCTCATGAAGCAAGCATGCAACCCTCTATATCATGTATTATGAAGGAAAATTCCAGCTTTATATAAGTCTTATATAAATATATATCAGTCCTACATAATTATTATATAATTCCTATATCATATCATATCATATAATATGGACTCATGAGATCGACAATATGCTAATAAAAGGAAAACAATAATGTATATGCTCAACACAATTCCAAAGTCTAGGAATACAAATATCTATATGAAAATCATGAAACATATTAACAAACCTTTATATTTGACTTATAACATCATATAACAATCAAAATATGAAGTACTTATCTTTTCTTGATTTATGTGGTCTCCCTCTTGATCTCTTCACCCTTGCAGAGAATACCAGAGTCCTTCTTTATTCACTTGAATGGAAGAGCTTCTTTTTAGTGAAAGGTTTTCACCCTTTCTTCAATATTGCCATGAGGACAAGGTTCTCTTCTTTAATGTACCCATCTTTTGTTTGGATGCACCCCTCTTCTTGACTTGAGGCCTTCTTCTTGAAAATATTGGTGAGTGTATCAAAACACTCCTTGTGGTCTTCCACAAAGAACTCAAAATGACCAAGCTGGTTTATTGATTTGATCGGGTGCTGAGGATAAAGAGACAAAAAATAAGTGTCTAGATGCTAAAGCAGAATGGGTGCTAACACAATAGATGCATATGATCAAGAGTGGGACTAAGTGCCTGAAACAAAAATGGATATAACATGGGTTATTTGATAGATTCTGGATATAGTTGGCCTCCACTTGCACCACTTGATAAGAATTTCCATGTTTACATCTAGGAGTGACCCACATCGATTCTGGATAATATTATACCAATTTTATTGACTTCCCATATTAGTAAGTGTTCTTTCTTGCCTTTCTCAGACTTAGACTATTTTTTACAGCTTTAAGGAGGAAAAGGTAAAATATAGTCTCATGGAAAATACCTTCTTATTTCCCAACTCATCCTCCATATTTTCTCTTTCAAAAGCATGATTCCATTGGATTTCCACCACTCATTATTCGAGATACCTTATTCATCTAATTTGTGATCTCCTTGACTAGTTTGGAAAGTGTTTTATGCACCTAGGGGAGATTTTTGACTTTAGTAAGCCTGGTAATTGTGAGGATTCAACTTGCCTTCTTAGGATTTAAACTATATGATGTAACTATATATTTGGACAACCTATACATTAAAATTGTTGGATTATGTACACTTATTCATTGCAATTTAGTGCTATGCACCAATTTCAGTCTCCAATTTTGAGTGGAATCTATGCATGTTTCTAGCAATTTTTTGTGAGTTCAATTGTGCTAAGACTGGGCTTAATTTCCACATTGTATCAGAGCTTCCTTATATCTATAGTTATCCTCTCTTTTGCTATTCTTGTTATTGTAGGATCGATTCTGACTCTCCTAGGGAGTGCATTCAGTCTACCAGGGGACAGTTGTTGAAGCAATGGATCAATCTCAAAATATCATCTTGACTCCATTTAAGTTTTTTGAATGGAAGGCACAGATGGGGATCTTGTTGAGGAGAAAGAGCCTCTATAGGGTTATAATGGAAATTCAAGTTGAGTCTAATACATTAGTTGAGAATATCAATTGGCATAATAGGAGGTATGGGGCTTATGGTCTCTTGTGTCTCAGTATTTCTAGAGACCTTCTTTTCCATATGGATTGATTGACCACACCAAATGAAGTATGAGAGAAAATAAAGCTTTGTTTAGAAAAAAAATGAAATGAGAGGACATCATCTGGAGAATGAGCTTATCTCACTGAGTCCAAGTAATTTTGAGACCTTACAAGACTATTTCTCTAAGTTCAAAGCTCTTGTTCTTCAACTGAAGCAACATGGACTTGAGAAGAAGGATGGGAAACTAGTATTGGCCATACTTTTAAAGTTATGCCTTGACTACTCAGTGTTTGTTTTTACCTTCCATGCTATCAAATTGACTGTTCAAAACTTGAAGATGCCTTCACTTGTAGAATTCATGGAATCCTTGACCTAGGAGAAAGACAAGTTGGTCATGATGGGAACCATTAAAACTTCCAAATATCAAGCTTTGGTTGTTGGATATTCAAATAAATATTACATAGGAAAGAAGAAGGCTAATCCAAAGAAGCCTCCTGATCAAAAGAAAGAAAAGTCAAAGTCTTAATAGGTGTCTTCAAGCTTCAATAAGAATCCCCATAAGAAGAAATGAAAAGGTGAAATGAGTAAGTGCGCATACTGTAATAGGCGATTCCATCCAAAGAGATATTACATAAAGAAACAAATTGATATGATGTATCGAATCCTTGAGAAGCACAATATCTCTTCCCCTAAAGGCATAAATAAGGAGGGATGATAAAGTTCTGAAGACAAGGAGAGAGTTCATGCCTTAGTAGAAAGCACTGTAAGATCCTCTTCTTTAATCATTGATTCTGGAGCTTCAAGACATATGGTTCCAATAAGGGAGGCCTTCACCTCCCTTGATGCTTCAAATTATCCTAATATTTTTTTCGGAGATCACTCTAAAACTAAAAGAAAAGGGAAGGGTAGAATATATATCGACCATTGTTCCTTTAATAATGTTTTTTATGTCCCAGGTCTTGCTTCCAACCTCTTATCAATCTATTGGATGACCCACACCAGTTCTTCTAAGAAGGTTGTCTTCACTCCCATTGATGTGGAAATAAATGATATTTCCAATGGTAGAGTCACAACGAAAGGTTTTTTTGATCATAGCTCCAAAGTGTAAAATTTATCACACTCCATGTCATTATCAAACCCCTTTGATCTCCTCACTCATGCCAGTGAAGCTAGTAAGTTATGGCATGAAAGGTTTTTCCATATAAACTACAAGTATCTTTCATATTTGCGTGATAAAAATATGTTCATAGTGTTTCCGAAAGTCAAGTTCTATAAAGGAGCGTGTCAAGGATGCATCCTAGGAAAACACCCAGAGCACAAGTATGAGAGAGTCAATCATGAGAGAACCTATGTACCCCTTGAGCTTGTTCATAGTGATATAGCTGGTACATTCTGTTATATTTTTATCATTTAAGAAATATGATCTTAGGATCTTATTTGAGAGAATACCATGCACAACAATAATCACAAGAGACAAGAGACACAAATAATTTTCATCGGGGAAACCATAAAGGAGAAAACCCTGCAACTTCCTCAGAGATAGACTGAGCACAAATGGCAGCAGTAAAACCCAAAGATAGAAAAGATGATCTCCAACAGTTGTTCTCTCTTTCACTTGTGTGAGCACTTCCTCTCTCACTCATGCGCCCCAGTTGAGTGAGTGTATGTTACAAATAGAGAGTCTCACTCTCTATTTATACTAGTTTCCGACTTGATAATTACTTACTAGGGCTGACATCTCTAGGAGAGTATAATAAACCTAGTTACCCTCAATTGTGGGGAATCCCCCCCCTGATCAACAAGGAGGGTTAAACTCAACTCAATTGTGGGAACTATTGCCTTGACTTATTCTTGAAATATTGTAACTTCGAAGAATATTCTATATGTATCTTTTTTTGGTCCCCGATGGTCCTACCGGGAGAACCACTTGTAGTAATTTGTACCCTAATGCTTCTAATCAGAAGAACTAATAAGAGTCATGAGGTAGTCCCCTCTAATTGTAAAGGTGGGTCATTAGCACCCCAGTGTGGTTACTTGAGCCTACATGTGTAACTCGAGCCTACATGAATAACTCGAGCCTACATGTCGGAATTAATAATTAAAGTGAACGAATGAATATGAATAGAGGTGTGGTGCTCCTCATTTGAAGAACACACTCTCACTTGTGTAGCGCATTAGTGGAGGAGAGAGGAGTAACTGGAGAAGGAGGAGGATTAGTCTTTGATCTCCTTTTTGGTTTTACCTTTTATCTTTTGGGGCATCTATATTGAGGAAGCTTTTGCTAGGTTTTTCCATTTAGGGTTTTCCCAGGATAAATATTTGTGTTCTTTTTTTATGGTTGTGCTTGTTTATCTTTAAGTGATCCTGTTTATATGCTTTTGTTATGAAATTGAAATGAAATGCTAATGATCTAGCTTAGCATATGAAAATTCAACATGGTATCAGAGCCACCCTGAAAGAAGACATTGTGTAGCGACAGAAGCTAGGGATTCTTAATTTTTGGGTTTCTCTCCACAATCGATCAACAAAATAAGGCTAGGATGACTCTCCATTGAAGGGCTCATCTTTCTGTTGAAGCGGAATTCGATTCCAAGCATTTTCAGTTTTCGGTGCGAGCAATTAGGGCTTTCTATAGAAGAATAATTTTTGAGTGAGCCCGGCATAGGATTTATATCCTCATAAAAATTTAATTTTAGAGACCTGTATCAAGAGTTTTGGTTGGGTGAAACTCTAGGAAAGTCAAACCTTAATTTGACCCCGAACTGGAAAAACCCTAAATACTAAAACTGATAAGTTTTGGTACATTCGCTATATCTCAGGATTGGAAACTTCTTAGGTGATAAAAATTTCATAGGTATAATATAAAATCATGATGTACATTGTGTCCAAAATTCAGCCTCAGATTCGCTATATTCTGGGAGATATGATCCCTCCACGTTAGGGTTCCAGTCTCTTCCAGGATTCATCCCTAAACAAGACACCTGGGGAGAATTGCTATATCTTGGGATAAAAATGTCCAAATGAAATTTTGAAAGATTTTCCAAAAATGAAATTGACTATTTCTTTTCTCCAAGGTTCAGACTCAGAAGAGGAAACAATGACACGTGGAAGTCCGTACAACTTTGCTGTTCTGAACAGTCCTGAAACCGGTCACATTGGGAAAATGAACATAAGTCCCAATTGGTCAAACCAATTCTAATGAAAACTATGGTGTTGAAATATGGATATGTGAGGGTACCTAAGTATGAAGTTTAAAACATAGAGGAGCAAAAATTTCATAGATAGAGCAGAAACAGTATCAGGCATTTATGCGAGAGAAATTTGAAAACTAGGGCTTCCTATTCCGGGAGCTTCCCTCCACAGTTTTTAGAAAAGGAGTACATTGGACAGCTCATATTGAAGAGATATATATTTCTATCCAATCAGATATGAAATATTCCAAGTTTTTAAAATTAGGGTTTCTTTGACAAACCCTAGATTAACCAGCTCCAAAACCATGACGGACACCTCAAATTGGTAAGATCTAATCTTTTGCTATTTCCATTTGAGGTTCTCATCAGCTTGATGATAAGCTTGGTGAAGTTGATAACTTCTAAGCATGGAAGTATTTGATCTCTCTGATGAAAATGAATTGGACACCTACATGAGTAGAGAGGTTCCAGTTCCAGAGGGAGATGAGGCTCAAAGCCTTACACCGAAAGAACTTGGTCAAGGCCAAGAAGATCATTGCTGATTCAGTCACGGATCAACTTGTACCACAAGTGTCTTCCCTAAAGACACCGAAAGAGATGTTTGATTCCTTGACCAAGATATTTTAAGGAAATAACATACATCAGAAGATGACCTTAAGAAACAAATTGAAGAGGTGGTGATAGCCACCTTGAATGGCCTCCCAGGATCATGGGATTCATTCATGCAAGGAATGTGTGCCAAAAGGAAGTGATTACTTTCAGATGACTCTGGGAAAAAGAAGAAGCTCGACTCATAAGACGAGAAGAAGAATATGGGAGCAATTGAAGATCAATCTCTCACCATTCAAAGAAGATCCCTCAAGCGATGAGGAATATGAAGAACTCAATTCTTGAAGAACCTCTTATCCATCTTATCATTTAGATAAGAAATGATGTTGTCATGAATGAAGAAGATGATGAAGTAGAAGGATCAAGAAGGAGTCTACTCATGAAATGAATAAAAGATAAGTATTCAATTGTCATGATATTGTTTTGTTATACATTTGATTATATTCAGTTGATGTGATAGACTGGTTGCATTAATGACAGTAGTGAGATATGGATGAATGTTGCGTTGGCTAAACAGTTGCATGATGCATAAGAATTTGTCATTATGCATATGTTTTATGAATTAGTTCTAACCATGCAATTTGTGCATTTGAATTGTAGGAAAGGTTCTGTACAACTGCCTACAAGAAAAGAAGGATGAGACTTGTTCCGAAGAACAAGTGATGACAATTCAATAAACATGAATCTGAAGCTCCCAGGGTCAGAGACATCATGACGAAGGAAAGAGCTTCAGAGAGCGGTAGATCCACCTCAAAGGATGAAGACCACCATGGCTATGAAAGAAGCTATGATCAAAGAGTAACAATTGATCATGAGGAATGATGTATTCGATATGGTTTCGAGACATAAAGGGAATTACATAGTATCTTCCATATGGATCTACAAGAACAAGTGTACAAAGCAAGGTTCATGATTTGCCTCAGAAATAATAGAATATGACATGGCATACTCTATTGACAAGTATATATCAAGCATAGAACCACCTGTACAGAATGAAGAGGGAAGATGGCACTCCACTTCAGGGGGAGTGACTGCAGAAGATATCTGAGTTCGACATGGTAGGACATGATGGACAACTTCCTGATGGATCAAGACTTTACCAAGAGTAAAGTGGGTTCCAACCTTCAAGGTTGAATGCAGAAGACTAGGATATGTTGATGACCTGACAAGACGAACTCATGGAAGATGTTATGATGAAAGAATACTAGAATGATGTTTGGGATATAGTACTCAAACCAGAAAGCAAGAATGTGGTATCTTCCAAATGGATTTTCAAGATAAAATATGTTGTAGATAGAAGTAAGGAAAGAATTGTGGCTAGAGGTTTCTATCATAAAGAGGGAATTAATTATGAAGAGACATTTGCTCCAGTAGCATGGTATACTTCGATTAGAGCTATCATGGCACTTGCATCCATGATGAAGTGGGACTTACACCAGATGGATGTGAAAACAACTTTTTTGAATGGTGTGATCGAAGAAGAAGTATACATAGAACATCCACAAGGATTTGAAGTTGAAGATAGACTTAATCACGTATGCAAGTTGAAGAAGGCCTTGTATGGCCTTAAACAAGCTCCTCTAGCTTGGTATGAAAGGATAGATAGTTTCTTGTCGAGCATGGGATTTACCAAGAGTAAAGCTGATCCTAACCTTTATCTCAAGGTTGTAGAAGATGAACATGTCATACTATTACTGTATGTGGATAATCTATTCCTGATAGGGAATGAGAAACAGATTCTAGAATGCAAGAAGAAGCTCGTTGAATAATTTTAGATGAAAGACCTTGGGTTAATGCATTATTTCCTAGGTCTGGAAGTATGGAAAAATTCAGAAGGAATCTTTCTTAACTAGGGAAAGAATGTACTAGAGATATTGAACAGATTCGATATGTTGGAATACAAAGCCATGGTCACACCCATGTTTCCAACTTGAAGTTGTTAGTTGATGAATCATAAGAGTTAGTGGATGTGACTCAATACCGACATATTATTGGGTCATTAAATGTATCTATAAAATACCAGACCAGACATTTGTTTTGCTGTGAACACCTTGAGTCAATATCTAGTTCAACCTAGACGTGTTCACCAAATAGCTGCAAAACATGTGATGAGATATCTGAAAGAGACTATAGACTTTGGTATATACTATGATGGAAACCATGACTACAAATTGTATGGCTATATAGATGCAGATTGGGCTGGAAGTATCTCAGACAGGAAAATCACATCAGGTAGATGCTTTTGTTTGGGGTCTGCTATGAGTTCATGGTTTAGCAGGAAACAGTCCAGTGTTTCTCTTAGCACGACTGAAGCAGAATACATAGCAGATTGCTCTATTAAGTTGTGAAGCCATATGGCTTCGGAAGCTGATATCAGGTCTCTTTGACCTAAAGATGGATACTACAATGATTCTATGTGATAACTAGAGTTGTGATGATAGAGAACCCTGTGTTCCGTTGTAACACATAGAAATCCAGTACTTCTACATACGAGATAAGATGCAGATGATGATGTTTCAGTATTTACATACTGTAGATGTAGATGATGGTGATTCATTATTTCTATACCGAATATAGAGATGATGATGTTTCAGTATTCCCATACAGAAGATATAGATGATGATGATTTTAGTATTCCCATATTGAAGATATAGATGATGTTTTAGTATTTACATATTGTAGATGCAGATGATGGTGATTCCATATTTCTATACTATAGAGGTGATGATGCTTTCAGTATTCACATACTAGAGATACAGATGGTGATAGTTCAGTATTCACATACTGAAGATGTAGATGATGAAGGTTTAGATGATGACGTGTTGACGAAGCCTCTGTCTCGAGTAAAGTTCAAACACTTTCGAGACAAGCTTGGTGTTGTTTGGAAAGACCTTCGTCGAAAGGGAGAGTAGTGATGTTGCAGTGGGATTGTATCATCCTTGGGCACTTGCCCTAAAGTGATCCGGTGACCTCAGTCCTCGAGAATGAAGAGGGATTGTATCATCCTGGGACATCTATCCAGAATAGATCCGGTGACTTCGGTCCTTGAGAATGTAGTGGAATTGCATAATCCTTGAACTTCGGTTCAGAAAGGTATCCAGAGGCTTCGGTACTCCAGAATGTGGCAGGATTGCATCATCCTTGAACTTCGGTTCAGAAAGGTATCCGGAGGCTTCGGTCCTTGAGAATGTGGCAGGATTGCATCATCCTTGAACTTCGGTTCAGAAAGGTATCCAGAGGCTTCGGTCCCTGAGAACGTGGTAGGATTGCATCATCCTTGAACTTTGATTCAGAAAGGTATCTGGAGGCTTCGGTCCCCGAGAATGTGGTAGGATTGCATCATCCTTGAACTTCGATTCAGAAAGGTATCTGGAAGCTTCGGTCCCTGAGAATGTGGTAGGATTGCATCATCCTTGGACCTAGTCCTAAAGTGATAGGGACTTATTATCCCGTAATCAATCCAGTGACTTCGGTTGTCGAGTAGGATTACATCATCCTTGGACCTAGTCCTAAAGTGATAGGGACTGATTATCCCGTAATCAATCCGGTGACTTCGGTTGTCGAGAATGTGGTAGGATTGTATCATCCCTAGACTTAGGTCCAAAAGTGATCCAAAGACTTTCATCTTCGTATTGTGGATTGCAGGTTGGTGATGATGATGACATACTGATCGAAAGATCAGAATGTGATGATGATGTTGCTGTTCGAAAGTTCAAAGTATGATGATGATGTTGCTGATACTACTGATCGAAGGATCAGAATATGATGATGATGTTGCTATTCGAAAGTTCAAAGTACGATGATGTTGCTGATCGAAAGATCAGAATATGATGATGATGTTGCTGTTCAAAAGTTCAAAATATGATGATGATGATGCTGCTAATCGAAAGGTCAAAGTGTTGAAGATGTTGTTGCTGATCGAAAGGTAAAAATACTGAAGATGCTGTTGCTGATCGAAAGGTCAAAGTGTTGAAGATGTTGCTGCTAATCGAAAGGTCAAAGTGTTGAAGATGTTGCTGCTGATCGAAAGGTCAAAGATGTTGTTGATCAAAACAGTCAAAGTTGTTGCTGATCGAAGCGGTCAAAGTGTTGATATTGCTGAAGACTGAAGATTGAAGATGAAGACTACATGATGTTGAAAAGATTCCAATGATTTATAGATGTGTTACCCTGATGATGTTGATGATGTTCTCTCTCTCTCTCTTATTATTGTTGTTGTTGATGTTGTTGTAGAATACCCTTCTCGTTAAGGGGGAGTGTTGAAATATTGTAACTCCGAAGAATATTCTATATGTATATTTTTGTGGTCCCCGATGGTCCTACTGGGAGAACCACTTGTATTACTTTGTAACCCAATGCTTCTAATCAGAAGAACTAATAAGAGTCATGAGGTAGTCCCCTCTAATTGTAAAGGTGGGTCATTAGCACCCGAGTGTGGTTACTTGAGCCTACATGTGTAACTCGAGCCTACATGATTAACTCGATCCTACATGTCGAAATTAATAATTAAAGCGAACGAATGAATATAAATAGAGGTGTGGCACTCCTCATTTTAAGCACATACTCTCACTTGTGTAGTGCATTAGTGGAGGAGAGAGGAGTAGCCAGAGAAGGAGGAGGATTGGTCTTTGATCTCCTTTTTGGTTTTACCTTTTTTATTTTGGGGCATCTATATTGAGGAAGCTTTTGCTGGGTTTTTCCCTTTAGGTTTTTCCCAGGATAAATCTTTGTGTTCTTTTTGTATGGTTGTGCTTGTCTATCTTTCAGTGATCTTGTTTATATGCTTTTGTTATGAAATTGAAATGAAATACCAATTATCTAGCTTAGCATATGAAAATTCAACAACTTACAATGAAGGGTTAACCTCATTGAATTTGCATGGCTTTATTATATTAATGACTCTCCCGATAGGAACATTGGGGTACAATTAAATACAAATGATTATCCCGATAGGAACATCGGGGTACAATATAAGTGAATACATTTTGAAGTTACAAATACATCAACACTCCCTCTTAACTAGGAAGGTATTCTCTTGACACAATTCATTAGCAATAGTCTTCGTCACTGGATCAAATATGGATCATCATTAAAGCTGGACCATCACTCGATCATCATCATCACTGCTCTGCTATCTCGATCAAACGGTGCTATCTCTCAATTCTACTCATCATAGGAATTTCTATAGATCCAACCCTTTTTCATGCTGGTTGCAGGCCTAGCGTCCATGTAGGTCTTCATATTCTTCAACACTTATACCTGACCATGAGAAGAACAAATTCAACATCCATGTCAGAAAGACCCGCCCAACACTTACATCTGACCATGGGAGGAACACATCCAACATCCATGTTATAAAGGCATGCCCAACAATCACATTTGAACATGGGAGGAACACATCCTGCATCCATGTCAAAAAGGCCCAGTACTCACATCTAGCCATGAGAGGAACCAATCTAGCATTCATGTCAGAAGGGATATGCACTTACATTTGAACATGAGAGGAACCAATCCAACATTCATGTCAGAAGGGCTCTACACTTACATATGACCATGAGAGGAACCAATCCAACATTCATGTCAGAAGGGCTATGTACTTACATCTAACCATGAGAGGAACCAATCCAACATTCATGTCAAAAGGGATCTGCACTTACATCTGACCATGAGCGGAATTGTAAGGTTTTGCGTTACACCAAAACCTGTAGACATTGATGAAAATTTGAAACCCAG
>LPNX011027171.1:57418-142046 GCA_001517045.1 Pseudotsuga menziesii | reverse complement strand
TGGAGGTCCCCGATCCTCCACCCCCCCGCCTCTAGCGTAGCTCGGGGGAATTGAACCTGATACCTCTGCTCTGATACCATGTTAATCTTGTCTATTGATCTAGGAACAAAGCATCAATCTCATCAAAGAATAATTAACAAATAACTCATGAAATGGTGTAATCGGTCTACAGGAATAGTAGCCACTTTGTATTCACATAAAGAATGAATGATTAAAATTACAATGACATGCTACAAGCATGAATGAAGAGACAATTCAAATTCCTTAGGAGGTCATTCGAATTGAATGAGTGAGTCTATCTTAACTAACTATAAGCCATGGTTCACACTCAGTTAACCACTGACCAAAACCCTAATTGACTCAACTAACCCTAATTAAAGTCGGAGTGCAATAAATGATTGAGTCTCAACTGAAAGAGATCAAACACATGTCACAGCTCACCAACCATCAAGATGTAGTGCTACACTAACTCCAAAGAACCTTGATGAGGTTAACTGAAGTTGAACTGCACATCAAAAGTTGGTGGAGGTGCCCCTGTTGACTCCAGTTCATTAAATAATCATTAAATAATATATTTAATGAGAGGAGGTACCTTAACTGACTGGTTTAACTGATTGTAACCACCAGTTAGCAATTAGGTGCATTAATATCACTCAGATCACCCCCGAAGTGCTCCAGTTAGCCTCCCCGAATGTAGGAGAAGGTTAAGTTATCCTCCTTGACTGAAGGTAGGTGTGGGTGTGACTGGATGATGTCAATTAATGTCAATTATACTTAGGATAGTGGTTTAACTAGGCCAATTTTGACCAAAAAGAGTGTGTATGGTGGTAAATGTCTCCAACACCCCCCCCTTAAGCTATACTCAGGAAGAGTTAGAAAATATAGATGCATAAAAATGCTAGGGCCATGACAACTAAGGCCATAGGTCACCCTGTACAATGCTGAAACTGAAACAATGCTCAAAACAAACTAAGTGAGGAAAAGAGGGAAAACCCAGTGGGAAACACCCCCCCCCCCTCAAGCTAAACACTGAAAGTAGTCTGAATCACCTTGATGAACTCACCCCCAACAGTGAATGGAGGTAAGTGAAATTCTTTTCTGAAAATCTCTTGGTGAAGATGTTTGCAATTTGCTCATTAGTCGGGCAGTATTGCAGAATGATAGTCCTGTCATGCACTAGCTCCTTGATATAGTGCATGTGGATCTCTACATGCTTGGTCCTCTGCCTGGTAACTAGATCCATGGATATCTTAATAGCAATTTGATTGTCACAAAATATGATAATGGACAAAGTACTACCAAGATCAAACTTTGAAAGAATGCCTTGCAACCAAGCTGCTTGGATGCAAGCATTCACCGCTCCTCAATACTCAGCCTCTGCTGAAGATAGTGCTATGACAGCCTGCTTTTTGCTTGACTAGAAAATGGGGCCACCACCAAACATGAATACATATCCGAAAGTAGACTTCCGATCAATAGAATCACCCACCCAATCGGAATCTGTGTATCCAACCAGCTCTAGCTCAGAGTCTGCAGTGTAGTGAATGCTGTAGGTCCTGGTTCCCTGAATATACTGGAGGATACTCTTGTTTGCCTTCCAATGAATATCATGAGGCTGCTACATGTATATTGATACAGCATTCACTACATAACAAATATCAGTCCTAGAATGTGTCAAGTACAACAAGCTACCGATCAGCTGTCGATAGATAGTGCAGTCCATGGGAGGTGTGCTTTTTCCTTCTTCAAGGCTGATCCCTAAAAGGAAAGGGAATGGTGTAGGCCTACATTCAGCCATGTTAAACTTTACTAATAGGTCTGAAATGTATTTGGACTGAGCGACCATAATCCCATCATAATTTTGCTCAATTTCGAGCCCCAAAAATTGTTTTAGAAGCCCCAAATCACTCATTTCAAAGGCATTGTGGAGAGCAGTTTTGATAGCTGAAATGGAGGCAACTGTGCTACCTGTGATCAGTAAGTCATCAACATATAAAACAATGATAATTAGATGACCATAATACTACTGTAAATATACATTTGGATTTGATCTACATCTTTGAAAGTTTTGCGAGAGAAGGAAGGCATCCATCTTGGAATACCACTCTCTTGGGGCCTGTTTTAACCCGTATAGTGACTTCTTTAGCTTGCAAAACAAATATGGATCAGTGATGTAGCCCTTAGGCTGCTTCATGTATATATCCTTATGAATATCTCCATGCATAAATTCTGATTAACATCCATGTGATGCACTTCCCAGTGCTTGGATGCTGAAATTACCAAAACAAGGTGGATGGAGTCCATTTTTGCAACCGGTGCAAAGGTCTGATGGTAGTCAACTCCTTAGACCTGAGAGAAACCTTTTGCTACCAGCCTTGCCTAATATTTGCAGGTGCTTTTTTCACATACCCCAATTTGGTAAAATAATGTTATTGTTTTAAATTGATTCCTAAGACATTATGTTAAATTTAATGCTAAGTTGAAACTGATGACTCAGCAGAGTCAAAAGATGTGGAATGTAATTCTGAATATTTTATTTTTAATAAATAAAAAGTGGAGAAAACAGTTTGGGAGAGCTGTTAATGAAAGTGTTATTGGTCAAACTGGTGGAAGGAACTAGGTGGAGAGCAAAAGGCTAAGTGGCAGCATCCTCAAACACTTCCTATGTTGCAGGTGGAAACTTCCCTACATTTGGGGTCATGATCCCCCAAGAAAGTGGGATCAGGGCAGGTGGCTCAATTAATGACAACTAACCCAAAAAGACCTAGGGAATATTTTAAAAGTGCCCAATGTAGAGAGTAGAGGCTGCTTAGGTATTTCCAAGAGAAGAATCATTCAGGAGGAATGCACTTCAAGGAATTCATTGGGAAAAAGGAAAACTGTAAGGAAGGTGTTTGAGGGATAAACTGCAGTAACTTGATATGATACAGCTTTCTAGCTGAGAGATTTGACTGACAAGTTCAGGACTGGTATTGAGTCTCAGGATTAGTACTTGATTATTTGTTGCACCTAGTTCCAGCCAGGGAGACTAGAGCATGCTTGGGGGTCCTGAGGAGTCGTTGTTTGAGCGCTCTCCAGGAGTTGGTAGGGAGGAACGGCCTCCCATTGCTGTTGTCGACCAGCTTTAAGAACAGGTTCTGCTATCTATTAATTTCTGTGTTATTATCTGTGTGTGATTGAATGATGCAATTGCAGTTTATGATGTAAAACTTAGAGGAAAGAATATCCTAGCTTGTTTAGTAATGAATTATTTCTTGATGAAAAATAAATCCTACCTGTGTTTTTCCCCATCTGGAGTAATCCAGATTGTACTCTAGCACAGGTGGTGTATTTAAATGAAGAAAGTATGATGTAAATATAGAATAAGATGTTAGCTTGATTATGAGAATGTTTTCTTTTATTTGTTATCAGAAGAAATAGTATTCTGTACATGGAGTAGGGTTAGACCTAGACTGTGAATGTCAGATTATTAGAAAAGGGAAAAGAAGCTATATCATTTTACTAACAGTAGTATGTTTTGGTAGATAAACATTTCTCTATACGGCATTCATTTCAATAATCTTATTATCTATTTTGAAACCAAAAGAAAAGAATATAATAGTTAAAAGGTGTAGTGTTAGGTTAAATAAAAATGCTTTTCAACTCTATAGTTTATTTCTTTTCCTGTTTAGGATAAATAACTACTGTATTTATAGCAACCAAACTACAAGTAAGGAATTTAAACAAAACTACTAATTATTTAAAGAAAGGAATATGGTTAATTGTTATTACCTTTACTTATAAATTCTAGTGTTATAATCTAAATAGGTAATATAGATACAAGATGAATTCTTTATAAATTATTTAGTATAGAGAGCATAATAATACAACAATAAAATATTTTCCTATCTATATACTTCATAAATAGACCGAATATAAAGATAATATACATAATTATAGGAGCAATATTTACTTGCAGGTAAAATAATATTCTTATTTCATTATAATAAAAATCAAGTAAATATAAATTCTGTACTTTAAAGATGTAACTATCAGTTACATAAGTACAACTATAAGAACATTAAATTACTTATTTTCTTAAGGTTAACCAGTATAGAACAATATTTAAAACTTTATTAGAATAAAGTAAATTAAAGCAAGATAATATAAAAACAATATATAGTTCTCCTAAACAGGTAATATTAAAATAATTTACAGGGTAAATTTAAATATAATAACTTGCAAGAATCAAATTAATAGAACATAGACATGCTCGATTCACCGAGCTTAAATAACCATTGATACAATATAAGTAAAACAAATAAATTACAGTATTATATTGTACATAAAAAGATAATTTAAAAAGAAACAGTAAATGCATCTTTATATAACGGAGTTAGGGTAAAAACCCTACTGTATCAAAATTTACAATAGAGGTATCAACTGAAAGAGTTCAAGCTCCTTCTAATTCCTCTCGGATTCTAAAAATTAATAGAGTAAGGCTTTACCAGCCTTCTTTCATTTATACATTTTATACACAGTAACTAGAGCAAAAATCAAAATTTACAGTCATGGCCTAAGCCGAAAGCCCCGCATAAAGCAAGGGTTTTTCTTTAACAGAAACAATGAACTAAGTTAACCCAAGTAAACCAAAACCACGAGGGTGTTGTAGGCCACAAAGACCAACCATCAAACGTCCCATAAGGGACTGAACAAGGACGAACTGCCATGGGTTATCCAAGGCTTACCCGTGAGCAAGTGCTTGTCCCAGCCTTGCACCAACCACGCAGAAGGACAGGTCGACACCTGTTTATCATCGAAAACGATACTGTTAATACCTTGCATTAATATAAGCCATCATGTAATGAAACAAATATGGAAATATAACGAAGATGTTAATAGCAGTTCTTACCTCAAAATTTCATTGAAACGTAACCACCCACAAGCAGTAGTGCAGCTACCAACGCGAGGAGGAACCAAACCTTCATCTGCCACAGGAAATTTGGAGTTTACTAACGCATCATTGACCAACGAAGGCCCAAAAGAGACAAGACAAGCAGGTATAAACACTTGGGCCGCAACCTTTCCAACCCTAAAACCCACTCTGCTGCGAAACCCTAAGACCAAACAAAACTCGAGAGGTGAAGCCACGACGCTCACTACTAGGGCATGGGTGAATAAAACATTTGCAGTCTAAAGATTACTGAAAGGAGCAAGCAACAAAGGATAAACCTCAGAGGAAAACAACTAACCCAGTTCCAACAACAATCAAATTGTTCACAACTCTTCTCTATCGAACATTTAGGGTGAGCCCACAACTTGCAGGAGACAAGGAAACAAACTGGGAGACTACCAGTGACGACTTGTAGAGCGATAATGTAGTCAAAACTCAGTATCAAAGTGGTCGGAGGCCAAAAAAAACGAAAGAAATAACAAGTTTAGGGTTTGCCAATGCCCTTTTAACTACACAACACTTGGCTATGACAAGTCCACGTATACAATCTAATTATTTGAATGCAGTGGGTAAAAACCATATAGTGCCGACGAACAATCATCCAAATGATATTTCATTCAAATCATATGATGGGTGAAGATTCGACAAGGTTCGTTAATCCCGAATGTCAACCCAGTCTTCACGCTGAAATATTAAACCAAAAGAACCTTAGAACAAAGGGTAGGATTATAACATAGCAAGAATATAAACAAAGGCGCGACCTAGCACATTATGCAAGTAAAGGAGGCATATAAT
Source organism: Pseudotsuga menziesii (assembly GCA_001517045.1). Lineage (NCBI taxonomy): Eukaryota > Viridiplantae > Streptophyta > Pinopsida > Pinales > Pinaceae > Pseudotsuga > Pseudotsuga menziesii. Next base: position 136,318 of record LPNX011027171.1, on the reverse strand, counting down.
AAAATATTATAAAACTTAGATCAAGGTTAAACCATAGACCCATTATGGGCGCGGTCTATTCTATGACCCCTTTGTTTATGCAAACATGGCATTCATTCATTAAAACAACTATAACTCTATCCAAGGTTATGCTATTTGATATTTATAAAAGAAATTCATAAAATCAATTTATGGTAAATACTCTTCTTGCTAGTGTTTGTCTCATTTGCCCTTGAATATTTAATTATTAAACTATTAAGGTTTGCAATGAGAAGGTTAAGCCCTAAAGAATTTATTGGGCTAGTCTTTGGAAATTGATGAATTATTAACAATAACTGAACAAAATCCACCAAGTAAGTTAGGTGTAAAAGAACTTAGTTCATCGACACTAACTTAATCTTGTTTGAGTAGCAGTATATAAGAGGATATAATTCCTTTAAACTTCAAAGCTTTGGAAGTTGGAATATTGGTACAAAAACTCATTTATCAATGTGCATTACTTTCATATCACCAGGAGTAACCAAATATACCATGACGTAAATGGTATATGTTCACAATTTAAGATAGACCCTTAACGTAATAACCCTGCCATCTTTTAGTCTGCATGTAAAGAAAGATTTAAGGCGTTACACATGATGACTATGGTAAACATTGATAAACATCAAAAAGATTTAGTATTCTATAAAAACTATAAATTACAACTAGAGAAAGAAAGCAACTGTCACCATTACTGATAGGACTGGATCTCGTTCCATGGCATCTTTAAAAAGAATAACGATTTAATGGTTTTACCTCTTAAAGCATTTGAAATTGAATAGCATTTATATTCTTTTACTGAGCTATTATTTTTGCAACGAACATATATCTGTATGCTTTACAATTATTGAGAAGCAACACCATATCTTTCTTACCTGTAAATCTGTAAGAGCAGGTAAACTTTCAGTGTTAGCTCAAAAGCTAAGTAAGCCCAGAATACCAAGACAGTTCCACCTTGTGGTCGCAAAGAAAAACAAGTCATTAAACTGAAAAAGAATTATTCTATAAGATAAACATAATCAAGTAGATAATTCAGATTATGAAATCATTAACATATAACTAATTAAAACAATTAGTTGACTACATTGTTGAATTTTATTTGTATTTTCAAAATTTTAAATTTTTCAGAATTTTTGGGATTTTGACATGTGGTATTAGAGCACAAGGTTCAAACACTAGGACTTGATGCGGCCCAACTAGCTTTCATAGAACAGTAAATTAAAAAAATATGCTAACATATATTTTGTTTTATGTTAAGAACATAAAATTTTCTTTTTTTCTGAAGTTTAACAGGCAGGTATGGAAAAGCTGGGAGAGTATGCACAGGAGGAGTCTCCAGATACAGAAACAAGAAATTTTCCTAGAGAACCTATATTAGAAGAGGTGACTGCCAACTCCTTAGAGTTGTTGCAGACTGTAAAAGATTTAAAAACTGAAATGGAGTCTGTAAAGAAGGAGAATGAAAGGATCCTAAAGGCTCAGGAAGAACTGAACCAAATTTTAATAGAAAAATTTCACACAATAGGAAGGAGTAGAAGGTCAGAATCTGAAGATGTCAGTCACCAAATAAAATCCAAAAAGATGAAGCTTGCAAAAACTGAAAGTAGTTCATCATCTGAAGGGTTTGGTGAACGACAAAGTTACCATACTACTAGTGATAGTAGTGCAGATGATTTGTATGACAAGAAGAAGAAATACAAACCATATGAGGAAATTTCAGGGGAGTTCAAAAAGATAAAGGCCCCAACTTTTAATGGAGAGACCGAGAAGAGGGAGGAAGCAGAGTCCTGGTTATTCGAGATGAAGAAGTATTTTCATATATATAATTACTCTAATCAGTTAAAGGCAAGGATGGCTATATATAACCTCTCAGGAAAAGCTGGCATATGGTGGCAAGACTTGAAGAGAGTCAAGGGTATAAGAGAAAAAGAAGTTAATTGGAGTACCTTTAAAAGGTATTTCAAAAAGAAATTCCTTTCTGAGCAGTATTACAAGGAAAGAGCCAAAGAGTTTTATGAATTGAATTTAGGTTCAATGACAATGAAGGATCTAAACAACAAATTCTTAAGCGTACTTAGGTATGTACCCTACCTAGTAGACGAGAAACCAAAAGTACAACGATTTCTTAGCTGTCTACCGTATCATATTAAAGACATAATTGAATATGATAACCCGAAGACTTTGGAGGAAGCTATGAGGAAGGCTAACTTTTGTTTTGAGCAAAATCGGAAGAAAGAAGGCTTGGCCAATTGGAAGGCTAAGAAAAATAACAATCAGCCTGAATTTAAGAAGAAGGAATTTGTACCTCACATAAATTTCAAGAATAATAAGACCAAAAATTATTCTAACAACAAGAATTTCCAAGGAAATAGGAATGGTACTTCCAACAATTCAAATAATTTTAAGGGCAAGGAAGCTGCAAATAATCATGGAAATTTTACCAAGAATTTTGAACGTAAAGAGCCTGTTAAGTGCTGGGAATGTAATGGCCTGCACTATGCCTCGGTCTCTCCAAACCAGAAGAAGGCTGGTAGCAATATTCATACTGTACAGGAGGAGATGACCGTTGGGGAACTAGCAAGGAGCATGCCCAGAATTAACGCTGCTTTGGAGAACCGCCAAGCTGATTATCAGACTTCCATGGTGGAAGTATAAGGTATGATTAATCAGACCTATGTAACCATTTTAATTGATCCAGGAGCTAGTCTCAGTTATATTGCACCTCAGATAGTGGAAAAATGTAAGTTGTCTGTCGATAAATTTGAGGATTCTTGGTTAGTTCAATTAGCCATTGGGGCAAAAAGAAAAATAACTTGTTTTATGAAAGAATGTGCTTTACTGATGGATAAATTTGAAAATGTAGTTAAGCTTAATGTTTTTCCACTTGGCTCATATGATTTGTTGATTGGTATGGACTGGTTAGAACAACATAAAGTAATTTTAAACTGTTACGATAAAACTTTCACATGCTTAAATAGTGATGAACAACCAGTAAAGGTTAAGGGTATTCCTAGAAAAGCTATAGTAATGCATATTTCTGCTTTACAACTTAAAAGAGCTGTTAGAAAAGGATGTAAAGCCTATGCAATAACTATTACAGATGAGGAATGTAAAACTAAAACAGATAAGTTAAAAATAGAAAATATTCCTGTTTTAAAAGAATATACTGACGTATTCCCAGAAGAAATTCCAGAATTACCTCCAAAGAGTGAATTGGATTTCACCATTGAACTGGTACCAAGTGCGGTACCTAGTTCAAAGGCTCCTTATCGAATGAACATATTGGAACTTAATGAGTTAAAATAACAATTAAAAGAGTTAATTGATAAAAAGTACATTTGACCTAGTGTGTCTCCCTGGGGGACATCGGTCATCTTTGTTAAAAAGAAAGACAGAACTATGCGATTATGCATAGACTACTGTCAGCTAAACAAGATGACTATCAAAAATAGATATCCGTTGCCCCGTATAGATGATCTGTTTGATCAACTACATGGAGCCACGGTGTTTTCGAAAATAGATTTGAGGTCAGGATATCATCAAGTAAGAATTAAAGATGAAGATATCTTCAAGACAGCCTTTAGAACAAGATATGGACACTATGAATTTGTCGTAATGCCATTTGGGCTTACTAACGCCCCAGTTGTCTTTATGTGTTTAATGAATAATATAATGCATAAGTATTTGGATAAGTTTTTGGTCGTGTTTATCGATGACATGCTAATTTACTAAAAAACGGAAGAAGAACATAAAGAACACCTAAAAATTGTTTTGCAAGAGTTGCGAGAACATCAAATCTTCGCAAAGTTTAGTAAGTGTGACTTCTTTAAGGATAAAATTCAGTATCTAGGTCACGTAGTGACCAAGGAAGGAATTTTTGTAGATCCTAAAAATATACGGGCGATTGAAGATTGGCCGGTTCCTAAAGATGTAATGGATGTTAGGTCATTCATGGGAATTACCGGTTATTACTGAAGGTTTATTGAAGGCTTTTTAAGGATAGCAAATTTGATAACTTCCTTGCAAAAGAAAGGAAAGAAATTTGATTGGAACTCGAAATGTGAAGAAAGTTTTAAGAAGTTAAAAACTCTATTAACTAGTGCACCTATTTTAAGAATAACAGATCCTAATAAAGACTTCGTAGTGTGTATTGATGCCTGTAATGATGGCTTAGGCGGTGTTCTGACTCAAGAAGGGCATGTTATTGCCTATGAGTCTAGAAAGTTAAAAATTCACGAAAAGAATGATGCAACTTATGATCTAGAACTAGCAGCTGTAATACACGCCTTAAAAATGTGGCGACATCACCTAATTGGTATAAAATTTATTTTAATGACTGATAATAAATGACTGAAATATCTTCTAGATCAGCCTAATTTAAACGCTAGACAAGCTAGGTGGTTATCTTTCTTAAGTGAATATGATTTTGAAATCTAGCATATAAAGGGTAAGGAAATAAGGTGGCTGATGCATTAAGCAGAAACGCAAAGCTGAACTTTACAACAGCAATCAACACTTACGTTTCAGATTTAAATGAACAGCTTAAAGAAGGGGTAAAACAAGATGAATTTTATCAAAAATTGCAAATTGCAGCTAAGGAAGAACCTACAGAAAGCTTAATAAAAGGTTATAGTTTAAATGAAAATGAATTTTTATTATATAAAGATAAACTATATGTACCAAATGTACTTAAGGTTAAGTTGTTAATTCTGGATGAAGTCCATAAAACCCCATATTCAGGACACCCAGGTTATCAAAAGACTATGACCATGCTAAGACAAGAATATTTTTGGCCAAATATGAAAACTGAAGTAGCTAAATACATTGCAAGGTGTTTAGAATGTCAACAGGTAAAAACCGAACACCAGCACCCATCTGGTTTGCTACAACCTTTGCCTATTCCTAGCTGGAAATGGGAAGTGATTAACTTAGATTTTATTACTAGACTGCTTAGAAATCAAAAGCAAAATGACTCTATTATGGTAGTGGTTGATGAGTTAAGCAAGGTAGCTCATTTTATACCTGTTAAAACTACTTACAAGGCTGCCAATATAGCTGATATCTTTCTAAAGTAGGTTTTTCGATTACATGGAGTACCGAAAGTTATAATCTCAGACAGAGATCCTAAGTTTACAAGAAACTTTTGAAAGTCCTTGTTTAAGGGATTAAATACAACATTGAATTTCAGTACTTCCTTCCATCCTCAAACAGATGGACAAACTGAAAGAGTAAATTAGGTACTGGAATATTTATTGAGAATGTATGTGAAAGATCAGCTAGGTAAGTGGGAGGACTATTTACATCTAGTAGAGTTTGCGTATAATAATAACTATCAGTCATCAGCAAAATTTAGTCTATTTGAAATTTTATATGGACGTAAATGCAACACTCTTATCTCTTGGAATAATCCAGTAGATAGATTGGTGTTAGGTCCATAATTGTTGAAAGAAATGGAGGAAATTGTGAAGCAAGTGCAGGGAAATCTGAAGGTGGCGTAGGATCAACAAAAAGGTCAAGCAGACTTGAAAATAACTCAAAAGGAGTTCTAGGTAGGTGAACATGTGTTCATCAAGGTAAGGCCCAAGAAAAGCTCTCTAAGACTGGGGAGTTTTGCAAAGTTGGCACCACGTTACTATGGTCCATTTGAAATTTTGTCTAGGATTGGTCAAGTTGCTTATCAAATAGCATTACCACCTAACTTGAAAGTACATAATGTTTTTCACATTTCTGTTTTAAAAAAATATGTTCATGATGCTACTCATGTGGTTAATTGGAATGTTGTACAGGTGGTACCAGAAGGAGAATTTCTAGTGGAACCGGACTGTATCCTCGGGAGGAGGAAAACTACACTTCGAAACCGCACCATTGGACAGGTGAAGGTGCAATGGAAGCACCTTAGTCCTGAAGAAGCCACCTGAGAACTAGAAATTAAGATGCGGGAAGCATACCCAAATCTGTTCCAGGGGACTTCGGAGGATGAAGAATAAATAATATCGAGGACGATGTTATATTTTAAGGGGGTGTGTATGTCACATACCCCAATTTTGTAAAATAATGTTATTGTTTTAAATTGATTCCTAATACATTATGTTAAATTTAAGTTGAAACTGATGACTCAATAGAGTCAAAAGATGTGGAATGTAATTCTGAATATTTTATTTTTAATAAATAAAAAGTGGAGACAACAACTTGGGAGAGATGTTAATAAAAGTGTTACTGGTCAAACTGGTGGAAGGAACTAGGTGGAGAGAAAAAGGACAAGTGGCAGCATCCTCAAACACTTCCTATGTTGCAGGTGGCAACTTCCCTACATTTGGGGTCATGATCCCCCAAGAAAGTGGGATCAGAGTTGGTGGCTCAATTAATGAAAACTAACCCAAAAAGACCTAGGCAATCTTTTAAAAGTGCCCAATGTAGAGAGCAGAGGCTGCTCAGGTATTTCCAAGAGAAGAATCATTCAGGAGGAATGCACTTCAAGGAATTCATTGGGAAAAAGGGAAACTGTAAGGAAGGTGTTTGAGGGATAAACTGCAGTAACTTGATATGATACAGCTTTCTAGCTGAGAGATTTAACTGACAAGTTCAGGATTGGTATTGAGTCTCAGGATTAGTACTTGATTATTTGCTGCACCTAGTTCCAGCCAGGGAGACCAGAGCATGATTGGGGGTCCTGAGGAGTCGCTGTTTGAGCGCTCTCCAGAAGTTGGTAGGAAGGAAGGACCTCCCATTGTTGTTGTCGACCAGCTTTAAGAACATGTTCTGCTATCTATTAATTTCTGTGTTATTACCTGTGTGTGTTTGAATGATGCAATTGTAGTTTATGATGTAAAACTTAGAGGAAAGAATATCTTAGCTTGTTTAGTAATGAATTATTTCTTGATGAAAAATAAATGCTACCTGCGTTTTTCCCCATCTGGAGTAATCCAGATCGTACTCTAGCACAGGTGGTGTATTTAAATGAAGAAAGTATGATGTAAATATAGAATAAGATGTTAGCTTGATTATGAGAATGTTTTCTTTTATTTGTTATCAGAAGAAATAGTATTCTGTACATGGAATAGGGTTAGACCTAGACTGTGAATGTCAGATTATTAGAAAAGGGAAAAGAAGCTATATCATTTTACTAACAGTAGTATGTTTTGGTAGATAAACAGTTCTCTATACAACATTCATTTCAATAATCTTATTATTTATTTTGAAACCAAAAGAAAAAAATATAATAGTTAAAAGGTGTTGTGTTAGGTTAAATAAAAATGCTTTTCAACTCTATAGTTTATTTCTTTTCCTGTTTAGGATAAATAACTACTGTATTTATAGCAACCAAACTGCAAGTAAGGAATTTAAACAAAACTACTAATTATTTAAAGAAAGGAATACGGTTAATTGTTATTACCTTTACTTATAAATTCTAGTGTTATAATCTAAATAGGTAATATAGATACAAGATGAATTCTTTATAAATTATTTAGTATAGAGAGCATAATAATACAAAAATAAAATATTTTCCTATCTATATACTTCATAAATAGACCGAATATAAAGATAATATACATAATTATAGGAGCATTATTTACTTGCAGGTAAAATAATATTCTTATTTCATTATAATAAATATCAAGTAAATATAAATTCGGTACTTTAAAGATGTAACTATCAGTTACATAAGTACAACTATAAGAACATTAAATTACTTATTTTCTGAAGGTTAACCAGTATATAACAATATTTAAAACTTTATTAGAATAAAGTAAATTAAAGCAAGATAATATAAAAACAATATACAGTTCTCCTAAACAAGTAATATTAAAATAATTTACAAGATAAATTTAAATATAATAACTTGCAGGAATCAAATTAATAGAACATATACATGCTCGATTCACCGAGCTTAAATAACCATTGATACAATATAAGTAAAACAAATAAATTACAGTATTATATTGTACATAAAAAGATAATTTAAAAAGAAACAGTAAATGCATCTTTATATAACGGAGTTAGGGTAAAAACCCTACTGTATCAAAATTTACAACAGAGGTATCAATTGAAAGAGTTCAAGCTCCTTCTAATGCCTCTCGGCTTCTAAAAATTAACAGAGTAAGGCTTTACCAGCCTTATTTCATTTATACATTTTATACATAGTAACTAGAGTAAAAATCAAAATTTACAGTCACGGCCTAAGTCGGAAGCCCCGCATAAAGCAAGGGTTTTTCTTTAACAGAAACAACGAATTAAGTTAAACCAAGTAAACCAAAACCACGAGGGTTTTGTAGGCCACATCAACCAACCATCAAACGTCCCATAAGGGACTGAACAAGGACGAACTGCCATGGGTTATCCAAGGCTTACCTGTGAGCAAGTGCTTGTCCCATCCTTGCACCAACCACGCAGAAGGACAGGTCGACACCTGTGTATCATCGAAAACGATACTATTAATACCTTGCATTAATATAAGCCATCATGTATTGAAACAAATCTGCAAAGATAATGAAGATGTTAATAGCAGTTCTTACCTCAAAATTTCATTGAATTGTAACCACCCACAAGCAGTAGTGCAACTACCAACGCGAGGAGGAACCAAACCTTCATTTGCCACAGGAAATTTGGAGTTTACTAATGCAGCATTGACCAGCGAAGGCCCAAAATATGGAAGTGGAATTTGGGATAGGGTCTTCAGGAATGAAATATGCAGAATGGAATTGCAGAGGTGTCAGTGAAGTTTTTCGAGGAAGGGATCTACAATGGCGCTAAAGTGATCGGAAACAGTGGAATCTGCAATGAAGCGGAAGTGATCGGCAACAAATGGATCTGCAACGGCGCGGAACTGACCGGCAACAGTTCTGGACAGAGGAAATTTGCGATTGAGCAACTGAAAATAGATATGGACCCCAGGTATGTGCGGCTTCCTATCGGTTCAAGGGATTCACTCGGCCACCAATGCTGTCTGACAGCTTGCGTATTGGGGCAGTACCCCTCACTCCACAGCTCAGGTAAAACTGATAACCGCTTGGCCACAAACGACAGCTCTTGGTTTACCTCACGGGTGGGAACTAGTCAATCAGGTAGGGGTCGTTGCCCTTTTTGCTGGCAGGTCCTCTCAATGGCCAGCTACTTCGGGGTTCCTGTGGTACTCCTCACAATGAGTTTTAGGGCTTATTCCCAAGTACTTCCCATAGTTAAGCGGATAGGGATTATTCCTAGATCCAAACCTGCAACAGAAGCGAAAAAAAAATTTGGGCAGAAATTTCACCTAACGAGCCCAAGAAAGTGCTCTCATACCAGATGTGAGGACCCTGCAGGAAATAATTAATCAAAATACACGATATAGCAGTAGAACTCAAAAATCGCTTTTATATTAATCGCAGGCCACTTCGAGGGGGAAACCTCCTTTGAGCAAGCTCAATACAAAATAACTTCACGGTGCCTTCCTTGGCCTCAACACACACTTATATACTAAAAATAGGTGCCAATACTATGGGTCAAAACCATGGGCCAATATAAACTATGGATCAAAACCATGCTCCAATACTATGGGTCAAAACCATGGGCCAATATAAACTATGGATCAAAACCATGCTCCAATACTATGGGTCAAAACCATGGGCCAATATAAACTATGGATCAACAAATACTACAGGCGGCTTACAAAGCATATGCACCCAACAAAAATAATACAAACTATGGATCAACAATTACTATGGGACGACTTACAAATCATATGCGTCCAACAACAATATACTAACACGGTAAAGAGAAGGATTGACATGGGTTCCTAACAGAGATAAATAGATTTGTCATAAATAATAATCGTCTGATTTTTCAAATCCATCTTCCCCCAAACCAAAGATATGGTGTGTCCTCAAGCCATACAGAGAGAAGAATTGATTGTTCCAAAAAAATGGAAAGAGTGTGAGCATGCTGTTAATTATTTAAAAAAAAACTAACTAGTAAATGGAAATGGTTCTGAAATGTATATTCATGAAAAATAAAACAGTGCTTAGAAATACCACGTAAGTGAGAATATTATAATTAAAAGAATACCATAGGAAAAACTAACCATCCATGCCTCATTGTAAATATATCTTGTGATCGTCAAGTATTTTAAGTGTACCCCAGAGTGTGTGAAATTTACAGCTATGGGTCCCATTTCTAAGATAATGATATCTTAAGTATACGCAGAATTAGACGACCGAGGCAAAGTCAAATTAGAGCCATTCTCAAATGACATTATAAACAGTTGGCCATGACATAATTTTTTGAAGAATTTTTCATATATTATCACTATTTTACGAACTATGTGCATAGTGGTGTATTAACTAGATCTCATTTACCAAATATTGCCCCGTTGCCAGCAGGCCTGTTCAGTACCCTGACGGGTTTATCTTGGTACCATGCAAGCATAGCCCCACTGCCAACAAGCCTGTTTAGTACCCCAATGGGTTTACTTGCATTTATTGAGCTTCCTGTTGTAAGGTTTTTACTTAGCATTGACCTGCTGCCAGCAGGCCTGTTCAGTACCCCGATGGGTTTGCCTTGTATAATGATATTAAATATATAGAAGCCGATTGGTACTAGACTGTGTTAAATCCTGGTTGGCATAATTCAATTATTTTCAAAATAAAGTTATAAGTAATTTTATAATGGCCAGACTCATAAAACATGTCAAAAGAGAATAACTAAAAGTTGTTCTTTAACCTAACAATCATTCTTCTTTATAAAGTAAAGATGTTCCCCACTGACAAAAAATCCACTTACTTTCGAGTTATCACCAAAATACTCAAGAGACAATTTTTGATAACAAGTATAGGATGAACTAGTAAGCCATAGGTAAAAATAAGGTTGTGAAAAATATGATAATGAAAGTGGGTCTTATCAAGCAACTTAATTAAAAGAAGAAATCAGAAATATACATGTTTGAATCAAGATACCAAAAACTATATGAATCATAGAAAAACTGGTGAAGTATGATATACAAAGGATTGATATATATAATTTTTTTTTATCAGTATAAGTTGCAAATTTCGAAAGTACCCTAAAAAGATTGAAATACTTGATTAATATTTTGCATACTTTCCTTGTCCAAGTAATATTTTGTTAGCTGCTCATAGAGATAATATACTTGTAATCAAACTGCAAAACCACTTGTTAGATGATTCAATTTATTCATAAAGACATAAAGGAAAAAGAGTATTGTGTAGACAACCTATTAGAAATGACTCTTATTTATTCAAAGCAACAAGCACATATTTACATATATACAAGTTATAATAACCCAAAATATTTTTCAAGGATTAAGAGGAGGAGGAATAGCTTCCCATTCAACTAATTCCATTTCATTTTGCTGCAAAACATTTTGTATAAAATCCTATTTAGATGTCGGTTGATGATAGAGCCTAAGTCTATGTCCATTTACTACAAAGGAAATTTCTAAGCCATCAATTGTTTTAATTTTTACGGATCCATCGTAAAAAACTGTAACTACTTTGTATGGACCCATCCAACGGGTAGCTAATTTCTCTTTAAAATTTTTAAACTGTGAATCAAATAGTAGTGCCCAATCTCCAGTATTAAACTGCTTTTGCTTAATAAATTTATCATGCCATGTTTTTCGTTGATTCTGTATTAACATCATTCTTTGTAGTGCATCTTGTCTAATTTCGTCTAACTCATTAATCTATAATATTCGTTGTTTCTGTGCTTCATCCAAATTCATGCCTAATTGTGCTGCCATACGAAAGGTTTTAACTTGAAATTATATAGGTAAAAGAACTTGTTTTCCATACACTAACTCATAGGGGGTATGTCCAGTAGTGTTTCTCCATGTTATCCTATAGGCCCATAAAGCCTCTGGGAGTCTATCTGCCCAATCCTTATGATGTAAGTGAATGGTCTTAGTTAAAATGGCTTCTAATACTTTATTAGTTGATTCTACCTGACCATTATCCTAAGGGTGATAAGGTGAAGATTTACAATGTCGAATACCATATTTCGTAGTAAGTTCTTTCATTAATTTAGAAGTAAATTGAGTACCTTGAACTGTGACAATTTCTCTAGGTACACCAAACTGGGTGAATATTTCTTCATATATAAATTCTACCACCGATTTCTCTGTGGCTGTAATTAAAGCTTTAGCTTCTACCCACTTGGTGACATAATCCGTGCAAACTAAAATATATTTGTTTTTACGAGAAATGGGAGAAATTGGTACCACAAAATCAAGATACCATTTCTCAAAAGGATCAATCATAACTTGGGGTTGTAAAGGCATTTGATCAGATGATATAGGTCTGCCCATTCTTTGGCAACTATCGCATCCTTTGACATATTTGGTAGCATCCTTAAAAATGCTTGGCTAATAATAACCAAAATGTAATACTTTATATGCCATCCTCTTATCAGAAAATTGTCCTCCACATGGTCCATCATGGAATGCATGGAGGATGTCTGTCATTTCATCCTCCTGCACACATTGTCGAATAATAAGATCTGGACCAGTGCGGAAGAGATCGTTATCAACCCAAGAATAATTAGAAATTTGAACTATGATATGACGCTTCTCATGTGGAGAAAAATGGTTTGGTATTTTTTCAGTTGCTAAATAATTGGAAATATCTGCGAACCAAGGGGTTTGAACAGATACAACAAATAGATGTTCATCAAGAAAAGTGTCGTCAACTGGTTTAGTACCGTCTTCATGTTGAATACAAAAAATGAAATCTACTACGAGATTTTCTTTACCAGGTTGGTCAATGACGATAATGTTAAATTATTGGAATAAAAGAAGCCACCGGATCACTATACCATTGGTAATTGGTTTATTCATTAGAAATATAATGGAGGAGTGATCGATATGCACAAAAACTCCATAACATGTGATATAATGACGAAATTTATTAATAGAAAAAACTACCAAAAATTCTTTTTCAGTAACGATATAATTTAATTTGGCAGGGGTCAGATTTTTGCTAATAAATTAGATGGCATAAGGTGCTTGTACTTATTTTTGGCCAAGGACTCCTCCTATGGATGTATCAGAGGCATCGGTAGATATGTGAAAAGGGAGGGACCAATCGGGACCCCTAAGTATTGGTTCCACCGATAGTTTAGCTTTTAGGATTTCAAAAGCATTTTGACAAGATTCTATCCACTGGAATTCTGAGTCCTTTATAAGTAACTTAAACATTGGTGCAGCTATTTTAGTGAAATTTTCAATAAAGCGGTGGTAATTACCTGCATGACCAAGAAAGCTTCTTACCTCCTTTTGAGTTTTGGGAGAGGGAAGGACAACGATTACTTCGATCTTTGCAAGGTCTACCTTGATTCCTTGGGAAGAAACAGGGTGTCCCAAAACTATACCTTCTGTCAGTAACATTTTACATTTTTTTGTGATTGAGAGATAAATTCGTTTCTTGACATTAGATCAAGACCTTCTCGAGATTTTCAAGGGATTCTTGAAAAGTATTACCATAGGCCGTAAAGTCATCCATGTATACCTCCACACAGTCATGTATAAGATTGGAAAAGATTCCTAAGACTTCCCGCTAGAAAGTGGCAGGTGCATTACATAAGCCAAATGGAAAAAATCGATAAGCAAATGTTCCCCAAGGGGATGTAAACATGGTTTTGTCTTGATCTTTAGGTGCTATTAAAATTTGGTTGTAACCACTATACCAGTCAAGAAAGGAAAAACACTGTTTACTTGATAGAGTATCTAATACTTGATCAATAAAATGTAAAGGAAAGTAGTCTCTAAGTGTAGCTTTGTTTAGCTCCCTAAAATAAACACAAATACGCCATTTCCTTGTAACTTTCTTTGGAACTACTACTAAAGGAGATACCCATTTACTGTGGGAAATAGGATAGATGAAACCATCAGTGAGGAGTTTTTGTAATTCTTCTTTTACTATATCCTTTAGAGCAGGATTCATCCTCCTCTGTGGCTTCCTTACAGGTGACATGCTTGGATCCATATAAATATGGTGAATATAGGTATCAGGGTGTATACCCTTCATATCGGTGTATTCCCATGCAAATGATCTAGCTTGTTTCTTAATAACTCTAAGCATATGCGCTTGTTGGTTTTCACTTAATCCTAGATTTATATGTAGAAATTTGTTAGGACCAACCTCACAAGGTATGGTATATGGTCATGTATGCTCTTCAATTGTGAAGAAACAAGGTGTTTATATAAACATTCAGAGAGCCATATTCTCTTGAAACTCATCTCCAAAAATATGACCGAGTTGAGCAAAGGACTGAGGGAAATCTATACAGGTTGTCGAAGAAACAAACTGGTTTAATACATTCCTAGTGGTCTGCTCCTAAAGTGCCAAGGAAAAATCACTAGGAAGGGAGAGATCATCAAAGTATTCATCCCCAAAATTTCAATTTAACCACCAAGAATTTTCAGTTATTGGTTGTGCTAGGGGGTATAAAATAAGTCTTGGTGTGGACAACCCATTGGAAATATTCATCTCTCCATCCCTACACCCTACAAAAGCATTTGCAGTAGCTAACCATGGTCTTCCCAAGATAATAGGATGTCCTTTAGAAGGATCCTTTGATTCTATGACCATAAAGTCGACAGGGTATTCCCATGAAGCTACTGATACAACAATTTCATCTAGGATTCCAACAGGCTTTACCGTAGTGCGGTCTGCTAGTTCTAGGATGGAAGGAGTAGGTCGGAGGAATTGTCCCAATTGTAAAGCTTCTAAAACTGCGGTGGTCATCATGTTAATAGCGGATCCTAAATATATTAATGTATTCTCTATGGCGATGGTGTTTATAATTACAGTCACTACTGGGGCTTCTGGATTTGTATATTTTGCAATCCAGGACTGACCTGTCATACATTCAGACATTTATCCTATAACATGAAGTGTAAGAGGGTCCTTTTGCTTCTTTCCTAGGAGTTTAATACAAAGATCTTTTATTACCTTACTATAGATGGGTATGTCTTTGATAGCTTGTAATAGAGGGATTTTAATACAGATGTTCTTTAATTCATTCAAAATGTTATACTCCAGATGAACTACAGTTTTTTCTATTACGAGTCTCTTTGGAAATGGAGGAATTCTTTGCTCCTGAATAGTTTCTTGTGGAGGACAGGTGTGTACTCAAAATTTTGGAATGTTCACATACTCCAAAATAGAATCATTCATGGGATCACTTGAATCTTCTTCTTCTTTGTTTGGTTCATGAATGATGAATGTTGACTTGGGGTTTATTATTCACAACTCTTCCCGATCGTAATTAAATTTCATGTACAGGTACAGTCGAAATAAGGTATGAGGGAAGAGTATGCAACTAAATTTTGTTAAGAGCTTGAGTTTGTTTATTGTTAGGGTTAGGTATCGGCTGTGCAGGTAATAATGTCGGTCAAGGAGGATTTGCATTCTGAAAGTGATGAGGTTGTTGTGTGATAAAAGGAAATGGATGTACAAATCCAGGCGACATTTGCTGGAAATTTGTTTGATTCTGAGGATAAGGATGATTAGGTGTAGGGACAGGTTATGGTTGTCCTCTCCATCCTTGTGACCAATATTGCTATTGTGGAAATTGAGGAGGAGGATACTGAAGTGGCCAATTCTACCAACTGGAATTGTTCCATTGTTGAGGTGGTTGATACAGAGGACAATAGAGTGGAGGTTGTGGTGGAAAGTTTGGATATGCTGGTTGGTATCTAGGTTGCCAAGAAGGCCTCCTAGATGTTTCAGCTACATCCACACTCTTATAGATGGCTTGAAATCTAGGTAAGGATGGGAAATTATCTGTTGGATTCTCTTTTGTACAGATGTGACACACGGATATGTTGTTTAATGGAAATTCCCTTTGGGGATGTTTAGTTCTACATCTTGGACAAAAGATACTCATTACTGCTCATTCTTCATCCTACCTCTTGTTGGCTTGTAAAGCATCTAGTTGAGAACCCATTTCTCCTAAGATATCAGTCTTGAAATTCTCCAACAGGTTTTCTAACTCTACTCTTGTAACTCTACCTGAACTAGGAACATTTCCTCTTATATTTCTACTAAAAGGCTCTCGAATTTTTTTCGCAACTTTCTACCTACTCCTATAATAATTTTTACACATCTCACTGATTTGTACAAAAGTTTTATGCGAAATATCGCCAGCTTCCCAGCTGCCATGAGATTAGGACTTTATAACAAGTCCTTGGAGATCCCCTTAAGGAAAAGTGTACGTATTGCATCTTCTCGGAGGTTGTTATATTTAGAATAATGTAATGTATAAATGAACCTTTCGAGATAATCCTCTAGGCTCTCGTCTTCAAGTTGTTGTGTCTTGAATATATCATGTCAAGAGTCCTTAGGTTTGCAGTATTCTTTATATTTTCGCAAGAATGAGGTTTTCATATCATCCCAAGTCCTGATAGTGGATTCTCCTAATCCCATGAACCATCTCAAGGAATAATCCTTTAGTGTAGAAAGCAAAAGTTTTAGTTTATGAGCGTCTTGTAGATAATTGTAACTCCTCCAAAGGATATCGAACTCGAACAAGAATGTGTCCGGGTCCTCATTTCTTTTTCCATAGAAAGTAGGTAAGGAGGAAGGATGGATGTTTTTCATAGTTACATCCTGCATTGTATCTAAGATAGGGAACCCAAAGGTAGCCTCAGTTCGGTTTTTCCCTTCTCCTTCTTCATTTCTAACTTCATCATGATCTATGTTTTCTCCCTGTCTTTCCATATAAACTAGATTCTTAACGTAAATATACTTAGGAGGCTCCCTTCGAGGTGATAATGGAGCATCCCAACGTTCTTTTTCGGGAGATATCCTCCTCTGATCAACCGTGTTTTTATTGAATCCTAGATGGATAATAGGTTCTACTATATAAGTTTCAATTTCTAAAATAACTGGATCTACTGAGGTTCCAAAGAGAGATTTTACTTGAACATGATCAACAAAGTCAACAAAATTTAGATCTCCTACTAGTGAAAAAGTTGTGTTAATTGGATTCAAAACTAGTGGAGGGATAAAGGTTTCTAATGGTTGATCCACTTGAACTTCATTAGGAATGGGGTCCTTATGACCTTCTTCCAAGGTTCCTTCTCCTTCTATGGATTCTCTAGTAAGATATTCTAAGAGAGACT
This sequence comes from Pseudotsuga menziesii, assembly GCA_001517045.1. Lineage (NCBI taxonomy): Eukaryota > Viridiplantae > Streptophyta > Pinopsida > Pinales > Pinaceae > Pseudotsuga > Pseudotsuga menziesii. The sequence continues at coordinate 119,190 of LPNX011027171.1, read as the reverse complement.
CCTTAGGTTTTAGGGTAGAACTACTCCTTATAGGTGTCTTTAGATACCTTTCTGGTGAGTTAGTGGTTGGGGAATTACGTCCCCTACGGTAGTTAGTAGAGACTTCAATAACTTTTTTGGTCTTGACAAATATACCCTGAGGATATATTATTATATTCATGAAAGGATTTTAAACTAAAGAAAACCTATGCTACTACTGTTCCTAGATTTGGGGGCGCATGTTATAACATATGTGCAGGTTCTTACCTCTCATCTTACCGCTCTCTCGCTACCAACCTATTACTAAAATTCATAAAGAATTCTACTCTACCTTACAGAACAACGACGCCAAAAGTGTTGGGTTTTATAATGTTTAAATTAATCCACCTATTCTTTAATTATCAAATGGGGTTGGTAAGCTTAGATTTGATACCAAATATATGCGAAGGTATAGGGTGTCGTGTAAATATTTTAACAAACAAACGATCAAAATATATTTCAAAATGAAAAACTGAGTCAAATTCCTAAAAATGCAATTATTAAAGTAATTAAACTGAGACAGAATAATATACTAAACAAGTGATAATAAACTTTAAACTGAAATACAATCAACAATTAACTATTCAAATGGGAAACTAGGGTACAAGGAAGACTTAACTTATAAGAAACTAGAAAACTTAATAAAGAAAACCTAATAAAAGAAGCAAGTAGAAAACTTAATAAAAGAAATATTTTTAGGTTCTATCCTACAAGTTCTTTCAACAATAACTCAACATAAAAGAAAACCTAGAAACATACTAAGGTAAATACATATAATAGTAAATCTCACATACAAACAAATAAATCAATCTAAAAAGCATATATACGAAATAATACAATACTAAAACAAAATCAGCAATAACCTTCAAGAAACAAAAACAACTTAACATTCAAGGCAAAAGGAAGTAAGGAAAATAATAAAACTTCAATAAATAACCTAAAACAATTAGTTCTTAACTTTAATGTTAAACAAAACTATAATCTAACTATTACAATCAAAACATAATTCAGACATTAACAAAACAGAACTAAAACAATCTTAAAATACATAAAAAAACACTAAAAACAGAACTAAGGGCTGAATGACAGATTGAACTGTGGGTCTGAAAGGGGTGGCTGAATAACATACTGAACAGGCTGTTTGAATGATAGGTTGCACAGTTAAAATGGTAAAAGATAAAGTAAATGAACTAATCTTCAACCGAAGTCATGCAGATGTAATTCTAGTGCATAAATCAATAAATAAACCTACTTACTAAGCAAATCTAATAGCAAAATAAACTTAAGCAAATTCATAAACATAAGCATAAAGAAACCATTGCATATTAATAAACTAAAATGTAAATTGCATAAACTGATAATTAAAACAGAAATGAAATAGACAAAATTAAATATACTTAACTTGATAAACAACAATCTATTTTATCTAACTTGCAAATAAACTGAAAATGAAATGATTGAAAGCAAACTATTTAATTCAGAGCTGAAAGAAAACTATGTGCGCAGTCTAATTATCTAATTCAGAAGTAAAATTACATTACAGAAAAATAAAATAGACTGTAAATTAAACTAGCTACAACAAGAAAAATGAAATAAATAAACAAGAAAAGAAACCTCTGGTTGATGAGGGGCTCTCTCAGCAATTAGGGGTGGTGCCCGGCTAACTTCTACTCAAACACAATCTTCAACATCAATGCATACAACTCTTTATTCAGATGGTGGAATAGAAATACAATGTTCAAGAGTAAATCACAGCAGGAACTCTTCTCCTAACTCTGCTAACTAACTAATTTTTGTAGCTAACTCCATCTCTCTCACAGAGGCTTCTATATATAATGATTTACAGGGATGAGCAAGTCGACACTTTATTGGTCGATCGCTCTCTAAATTTAGTTGATCTTAAAGACGTTTAACTGATCACAGGCCAACTTGCAGGAATATCCCTTCTTCAGCGTGAACAGTCTTCAAGTGTGGCGCACATGCTTCTCTTCAGCGTGAACGATCTGCAGAGGTGGCACACAGGTTCCTTCCTGAGCGCAGCAAGTGGCTGATGGTGGACAGAGGAGAGCGTAGTGGCGTATCTTCTAGATGTGGGTTGAATGCATCAATTTGGTGCATGGATGGTTGATGTGGTGGTGAGCAAAGGAGAATGTAGGATGTAAAATATATAGAACACAACTTCATCACCCAAATGCATGGATAAAATTTTGTTTGCAGCAGTTTCATGTTTTAAATGCCCGGATTTAATTCTTAGTAATGCGCAGTCTGATGGGCGACCTGGATAGAGAGCTGAATGGTAGGCTGGGCCGTGAGCTAGATATGCTGGGTGTCGATCTAGGGTGAACGAATTATCTGTCTACTAGCGCGCTTTAGGACTGCAATCTACAACAACACGTCTCAACATCTGGCAAACCACCAATGAGTTTCACGCAATGGACTGGATGACAAGCTGGAAGTCGAGCTGGACATGCTGTGTGAAAGGTAGGATGAATGCATTCTATTTATTAATTTAGCGCAAAAAGATTGCAAAATATGCAAACAATAATATAAATCAGTTAATATATCAAATGCACTTTAATATTGTCATTTTTAATTAATAAAACCATAAATAATAATAATAATAAAAGATTTCATATAAACCTTAAATACACTCATACCTGAGGTTGAATAATGATCTGTGTAACATAAAATATACAAAAGATAATAAGATATGTGTTTAAATGAGTAATTTATCTTCCAAAAATGATAACAAATCTAGGATCAACAAGCTCTGATACCATTTTATATTTTTATCAATTAGACAATATGATCTTAGGATCTTATCTGAGAGAATAACATGCACAACAATCAATCACAAGAGAAAATAAACACAAATATTATCCTTGGGGAAACCACAAAGGAGAAAACCCCACAACTTCCTCAGAGATAGAATGAGCACCAATGGCAGCAGCAAAACCCAAAGACAGAAATATGATCTCCAACAATTTTTCTCTCTCTCACTTGTGTGAGCTCCTCTTCTCTCAGCTATGCGCTATAGCTGGGTGAGTGTGTGTTGCAAATAGAGAGTCTAACTCTCTATTTATACTAGTTTCCAACTTGATAATTATATACCAGGGTCGAATTCTCTAGGAGAGTCTAATAACCCTAGTGCCCCACAACTGTGGGGACTTTTCCCCATGATCAACGAAGGAGGGTTAACCTCTTTAAATTTACATGACTTTATTATATTAATGATTCTCCCGATAGGAACGTCGGGGTACAATAAAATACAAATGATTCTCCCGATAGGAACATTGGGGTACAATATAATATATACAAGTGAATACATTCCGAAGTTAGAAATACATCAACACTTTGATATCTCTTATAAAGTAATCTACAAGTGTTGTAAAGTAATTCTCCACAATTATCTATCACACTCAAAGGATTGCTAGTTTTTTCATCCTTCGGATTTGGAGGGTTTTCCCAGGGTACATAATGTGTCTTATGGATTGAATGATTTGTGTGTTTTAATTGTTTATGATATGTATAGGCATTGGATTTGTTTATCAAAAGTTTTAAAATTTCAAGTATCTTCAATTTTTGCTCAAACATTGACATGGTATCAGAAGAAGGGTGTGCAAGAGCTTAGTTTTGTGCAAATATTCTAAACCTATGCAGATATTGAAGCATTGAGAAAAGTGATTGAAGAAATGAAATTGATATCCATATGACCAGAATATCATTTTGAAAACCTCAAACTTCAACACATGGAAGGTGAGGGTGATTAACATTCTTGAAGAGCATGATCTTGATTCCTTTGTGACCATCGTGATTGAAGAGCCTACTACAAATGCAGGAAGAATCAAGCAAAGGAAAAGAGGATCATATATGAATCCATGCCAAGACAACCTCATGTCAGTAATCACACCATTGAAGATGACAAAGGATTATTTTGACACACTCACAAATATTTATGTGAAGAAGGCCTCTACTCAAAAGAGGGATTTAAATAAAAAGTTGCACAACATGAATATGGAAAGAGATGAGACCGTAGCCTCATTCACAAATATTTCATAGGTGAAGGGTTAACTTGAAAGCATTGGTGTGGAGACAGATGAGGATGAACTTCTTCAAACCGCCATTTATGGGATCACCTCCTCATTGGAGACCTTTCTTGCTATGGTAAATGGAAGAGAAGAGCACCCTAAATTCAAAATACTTTGGCATGATTGCATTCAAGAAGAAGGCTGCATCCAAAACAAAGTTATGAACACTAAGGAGGATAATATTTCCCCCATGGAAAGAACCAAGAGAGGGAGGGAGCCATTCTCTCCTAAGAAGTCCCTTCATGCAAAGAATACAGATATTGATAAAGGTTTTGACAAATAAAATATTCTATGTTTTTATTGTCAAAATCCATGACACTTTGTATGGGGTTTCCATGCAAGGAAAATAAAAGAAGGAATATTTTATTCTTGCATCACCGTAGAAGAAACTTCCAAAGAAGATGAAACCGAAGAGAAAGATATGAGTAGGGAGTATTACCTCTCCTTGACTTTGTCTGGATCTCTCGTCATAAGATAAGATACATGGATGATTGACAGTGGTGCTTCAAAGAACATGTCAGGATACAAGGGCATAATCTCCAACCTAAAAGAGAACAATTTGCATGCATGGTAGAATTGGGAGGCATGAAACATCATACTATAATCCCATGCTAGCTATGGCATAGGAGGCTTGGACACCTTCACTTCAGAACACTATCTTGTTTGCAGTGAATGGTGAACAGTATGCCTAGTTCTGATTTTGTACATGATATTTTTTGTCAAGGTTGCGCTTTAGAAAAGAATGTCAAAAATAAGTTTCCTAGAAGCCATACTAGATCTAAAGAAATATTATATTTGGTGCACTTAGATGTGTGTGAACCCATGTCTTCCCCATACCTCAGTGGGAATATCTACTATGTTTTATTCATTGATGATTTCTCCTGTAAGGCCTAGATTTACTTCATGAAAGACAAAAGTGAAACCTTCAGTAAACTCCAAGAGTATTAAGTATTAGTTGAGAATCAGACAAGTAGGCATATCCATGCCACAAGGTCTGATAATGGTGGAGAATATGAATCAAATGCTATTAATGAGTTTTTTAGTGATGCAGGGATATGCAGACAATTAACAGTTCCTTACAACCCACAACATAATGGGGTTGTAGAGAGAAAGAACACAACTATTTGTGAGGCTGCAAAATCCATGTTACATGATGAGGAACTATTTGCTTCTTTGTGGGAAGAAGATACTAGTGCAAAAATGTACATACAGAACAAAAGTCTGCATGCAGTTATTGATGAGAAAACACTTGAAGAGGTGTTCACTGGTGAGAAGCCAAAAATATCACATCATCATATTTTTGGATGTCATGTGTATATTCACATACTAAAATAAAAGAGAACCAAGATGGAAGCTTTTGGCAATAAGGGAATTTTTTTTAGCTATAGTGAGACCTCCAAGGATTTCATAATATATGTACCTGGTGAGAGACATGTTGAGGTTATTCAGGATGTTACTTTCCATGAGGAGGAAAAATTCAAGCGGTCAAAAGAGATTGAATGTGATCTAGAGACAAAGGAGGATGGTGTTCCTATCATAAGAAGATCATGGTGATGATTCTTCCCCTTCTGATGTTCAGAGGGAAAATCTAGTAGAGCATGTAGAGATACCTATCATTGATGACCTAGTTGAATTGGTTGATGAACCTCCTACAAAGAGGAGGTTAGCATGGTGCTGAGATGTATTGAGAGATGTAGAGAAGCATGGAGCACTAGTAGGAACTTGTAGAGAGAACAAGTAGCCTACTAGGTATTCAGGATATGTTGCATTGATGAGAAACATTAATGACTCAAAGCCTTCATCATATGAAGAGGTTGTAGAGTAGAAAATGTGGAAAGATGATATGGTAGAGGAATATCATTCTATTATGAAGAATGATGTTCAGGATATTGTTCCTAGACCTGAGAGGAAGTCAATTGTAACTTCCAAGTGTATTTAAAAGATAAAACATGTTGGAGATGGCATCATGGACAAGTACAATGCTAGGTTTGTTGCCCATGGATTTTCTCAAAAAGAGGGCATTGATTAGGAGGATAATTTTTCTCCAATTTCCAGGCATACCACCATTAGATCTATTATTTAACTTGCATCAGTATTGGGATGGAAGCTTCACTAGATAGATGTGAATACTTCCTTCCTCAATGGTGAGGATGAAGAAGAGGCTTACATTGAGAATCCTAAGGTTTTTTTGATACACAGGAAGGATTCCCATGTGTGCAAGTTGAAGAAAGCACTCTATGGGTTAAAATAAGATCCTAGAGCTTGGTATGCCGTAATAGACAATTATCTTTAGAAACTGAGTTTCTTGAAAAGTGATGTAGATTTAAACTTATATTTCAAAGTAGTGGAGAACCAACCTCTGATACTATTCTTATATGTGGATGATCTTTTCCTCACTGGATAGGAAATACTGATTACTAAGTGTCATAGGGAGCTTACCTATGAGTTTGAGATGCAAGACTTAGGTCTTATGAACTACTTCCCAAGCCTTGAGATTTGGCAGAGAAATGATGATATATTTCCATCTCAAGGGAATTACACTGTGGACATATTGCACATATTTGACTTGGTGGATTGTAAATCCATAAATACTCCAATGGATTCCAATTTGAGGAAACTCCATGAGACTGAGACTGGATTAGATCCAGTGGATCCAAAATTATATAGAAAGTTGATTGGATCGTTGATGTACATGATACATTTGAGGCCATAAATTTTCTATGTAGTTAGCATCTTGAGTAGTTCATGACTGATCCTAGACACAAACACTAGGTTGCAGGTAAGCATGTTTTGAGATACTTCAGTGATACAATTGCTTATAGACTCATGTATGCGTCTAATGTAGGAGTTTTATTGATTGGATATAATTATTCTAATTGGGGTGGCAATATTGTTGATCAGAAGAGCACTTTTGGATATTGTTTTAGCATGGGTTATGCTATGATTTCATGGTCTAGCAAAAAACAGAGTTCAGTTTCCCAGAGCACCGTAGAGGCTGAGTACATTGCTACTAGTACTGCTTGTAGAGAAGCAGTGCGGCTTATAAATCTACTTGGAGGATTTTTTTGTGAAAAAATAGAGCCTATAGTGATAAGGTGTGATAACTAGAGTTGTATAAAGGTTTCCGAAAATCTTGTGTTTCATGGAAAGTCGAAACACATAGAAATGAAGCATCACTTCATTCGAGACATGGTCCAGAAAGGTATTTTAAAACTTCAGTACTGTTGAATCCTCAGTTGTGTATGTGGCTGAAAAGGGTATCTAATACTTACAACAGAGGGGGAAAACCCAGAATGAAGGGCTTCGAAAGGTCCTGCGCAAGGACAGTCCTATCCCCAACTTGTTTGGTGTAGTGATCTCCCACGGATTTTTCTAGCCTCTGCTGGATCTTGTGGTTTTGATCCTTAAAGGATATGTTTCCCAAATTGGAAAAGGGAATGGGTAATGCAAAGAAAAGAAACTCAAATCTAACTTCGAAAGAAAATATTATCTAAATCTAAGCTACTCAAAAAGGATGTTGAATTGATTTACAAATCAACCTGAGGTATAAGATAGACAAGTATTTTCATCAATTTGACATAAATGTAAATAATATTATTAACTCATCTCTTTACTTACAATCAATTAATGAAAATCAAATGACAACAATTTAAGATTGTATCATTCAAGGTTAACCTGCATATACACATCTTAATTGAAAAACCAACATGTTTATCTTTCTAACTTCACTGCTGAATCATTTGCAGAAATAGATAAATATTCTTAAAGTAAGAAATTCTTTAAATTTTTTATCAATACATGAATCAATAACAAAGAAAAATCAAAGTTATAGGTAAATGCATTTATCAGTAGCAAAGAGCTAACAACGATGTTGATCTATCTGAAACAGGAAAAATCGAGATATGTTAAAGAAATTTAGTCAACTCAATGGCAAGAGATATGAAATAATATCAATACTATATTAAATCAAATTTTGTAAGAAATTACATAAACCTCAAGTACAAAGAGGTATCTTCAATCTCCCGTCCAAATATTTCCCCTTCCAAAAGTCCCGTATACATATGAAGTTTACCCCTTAAATAATTATTAGAAATGAATGAATTCCCTTCAAAATGGGATCAAAACACCCAAACAAAGATAATACCCAAGAAAATCTCTCCATATTTTCCAAATCTTCAATAACTGATCTAAGTTAGGATAGTTAGCGGATTCAAGTCCAATTTGGGAAGTACATTTGTGTTCTTCTATTTCATTCTTCACTAAATTATGCCAAATACGAATGTAGATATGGATCTTCCCTTCAATAGAAAGCGATTGTTTGATTAACCTATCCACATCATCAATGCTGGTATGACTAAGCTCTTGGATCTTCTCTGTTGCTTGATCTCGCCGTTGTTCAACCTGTTCAATCATGAGTTTTGGCGAGCATGCATTCTCGATGAGACCCATTACAGGAAAACACAAAAGGTCCATTAAATTGTGAGCAGTATACCACCTCCTCCCACAGATAGCCTGGGATTTCTTAATAGATTCAACAACTATTTCATTCAAATCTTCCCAAGCACGTAAAATAGTTTTGACCTTCTTCAACTGGAAACTACTAAGAATGGTGATGTTTTCTGGCTTATCTTTCATGTATCTTTTCTAATCTACAACATCATCATATTCCTTGGAAGCTTCTTCCCTTTTGTCTACCTCATCTTCAAGAGTAACAGACATTTTATCAAAAGCAAGACGAGTCTCAAAAACACTGTCCAGATTTTTAAACAATTCACTGATTAATTCATAATGCTCTTTATTAGTCTTGAGAGCTAATTCCTTGAATTATTCTTGTGAGAATTTAGAGAATGAAGATGAAGCTGCACTTGCACTTGCATCTTCATATTGCTTCTCAAGTAAGGCTATTCTCTGCACAAAGACAACATTTGCAGTCTTCTCACTTAGCAACTCATTCTGCAGAGAAGTATTCTTGACCTGTAGCTCATTACACTTGTCCTCAGATATCTTCATTAAATCAACAACATGAGCCTCAAATTTCTTTTTGGTTTGTTCCAATTCTTCCTTGAGTTTGACTATTTATTATTTTTTCTTGTCAAAATATCTATTAAAAGAATTGATAGCATGAAAGTTTGCACCTGTGAAAGCTCCTAAAGTAGAAGCAGTATCTGCAACTTCCACCTGTGGGTCACCAGACCGTTGAGTCCACACTACTTAGTTAGAGAGAGATGCATGTACATCACCTTGATCTCTGCTCGTCTTCTTACCTCTCCTAACCATTGATTTATTGGACTTGCTATAATGATAATATCCAAGAGAGATCATAATATCTTCATTAAACTCATCTCTTACATAATTAGTGGAAGAAATGTCAATCCCTTTGGACACCAAAGGAGAAGTTTGAGTGATGGTAGGAGAAGGGATATGGATGGTGATGTGAGTAGTGGATAAAGGAGAAGAACTACTTTGGACAACAACTGCTTCATATGTTGAAAGTATGATTGGAATAGAGGTTTCAGGGGATGAAGCATGAATGGTATCAGTTGGCAGTGATGATGAATATACTAAGGCCTTTCCAAGGACGAATGATGTTGATAGAGAAAAAGAAAAAATGTGCAATGGAATATTAGGAACTTGAAATGCAGTAGATTGTGGCATAGGTAGGTGTACATAAACAGGGGTGATAGAAGCAGGTATGCATGTCATGACATGATAGTGCTAGGATAATGGAGGTGATAAAGTTGATCCAACATGCAAAGAAGATAGGGTTTGAATCGACGAGAGGAGCAATGCTGAGGAAAAAGAATGAGACCCAATAGTGGTTTGTGGGTTTTCAGGAACAGAGGAAGATTTTCTGTTACTACCACTGAATAAATTCATAAATTCCTGCAAATTGTTACCATTATCAACTTCTTCAGTAACAGACATAGGAGAAGTTCCTCCTTCTTTAGTATCAGAATTGGTCAAATATATGGTGTGAGCTGGAGAGGAGGAAGCCTAAAATTTTAGACTTGAAAATAGCTTAAGGTCAGCCATCACCTGATCATCACATGCTGAAGTGAATATAGCATTTACCTATTTATCAGCAACAACTTGAGTAGTGGTAACTTCCTGAGTATCTAGTACATAAGTCATCTTTGTCAGCTTTTGTTTAAATTGTTGAGAAGTATGTATCAAGGCTTTGACCTGTTGAGCAACTAATGCCTGTGGGACATCCTCCATAGGACCTTTACCTTTATCCAAATCTGAACTTGGTGTCACTGAATAATCTTTAGCTACTTGTGCCTCCTTCTCTTCTTTGTCTTTTCTCATTTTTTCCAAAATATCCAATTCCATTGATCTGTAAGCCCGAACCCTGTCTCTTATTTATTTCAGGTAGCATAATATTTGACTATGTTCCTCTTTGCTTTTGGCTTTGGATAAAACTTCAGAAAAAGTATCGACTCCTTGGTAGATAGAATCATCTAGTTCTTCTTCATGAGTATAACTTGCTTTGAAATGATTTTGCCTGAGATGGGCATCAACCCACCCCTTGGGGTCATGTTTCCTTTTGCTAGAAAAACCTAGTTTTAGAGAAACTATGTGGTCACTAAGCTCCGCAGCCCAGGTTGAAGTTGGTATGCTCAATGGTCCAAGGTTTTGAGGGAACTTGGGCCAAACTCTTCTTTTTGGTCCAACAATATTCTTGTAGAATCCTTCTGTCATTGTCTGGAAGGATATCTCCTCAATAACCAACCTCTCAGGAACACCTTTAGGTAACATATGGGCAATATTGCAGTCCCAGATTATGATATATGCAAATGATTCTCCAACGTACCAATCGCCCATGGTAGCAATAAGGTTCTTGGCTTCAAGCAAGAAGGATGGAGCTTCCCTTTTAAAGATTAGAAAATGAATACGACTAAGGAAGTTTTCACAAATTTCATAGAACTTGGTCACATTGTTGGTCTCCCATAATTCTGCATGGTAAATGTGTACAGGTGGGGCTTGTAAGATCTAGTTCCATCCCAAATTGGGATAATGGAACTCAACACAAAATACATCAACAATGAAGGCTGAGAAGAAGAAATTGGGTTTCTTCTTAGCAATGTCCTTTTGATAGTCTTGTATGGTTGTCTTGAGTTCTAGAGAAAGAATGGACGCCCGTGAGAGGGATTCTCCTATGGTAAGAACATGATGAGCTGTTGGGGCCCATTCAACTTTAAAATAAGAGAAACTGGGGAGACCGTAAAGTTTGCACAACATAGCTGTTAGTAGAGAGTAGGGTTCCCTAAACCAATCAATGGGGTAAAGGTCATCCTTCCTATGAGAAAACTTATGGGGATTGCTCATCCAGGATTTCATAATTTCATCAAAATTATATATGGACTTAGAGGCTTTGAAAAAATCAGCGTTAAGGAGCTGTCTAACCGGATTGAGAGCATAAGCTTTGAGGAAGGTCTCAGGGCGGAAGTTAGTGAGCTGCAACCCTGTGCTGCAATTGAAGGAGCGGTCTTTCGGGTTTTTGTTTTCAATAATCCATTTAACGATGTCATTGTAAGGGAGAATGGCAGGTATGGTGGCAATGGAACTGATGCCAAAATCCCTAATTGTCTGGTATGTGGGTTGGTCATTTTGTATGTTCGAAAGGTCATTGTTGTCAAAAATAGAATATATCCTAGACCAATCTACTTGGTAGGTTTCATTGACTCTGCCACTAGTATCAGAAAAGATGACAAAATTCGGGTCCTTAGTCAGCATATCCTTTTAAAGGTTCTTGCATTGGGTAATTCGAGACATCTTAGGGTTAAAATATTCTATTAAAAGCGTAAAACAAGAATTAAACTAATTTAACCCATAACAACAGTAAACAATTTGAATTAGGAAAATGACTTAAATACTAACCTGTAATCAGACCAGACAGTGATAATGTCGACTGGTAAAAGTGCACGGAAATTTAACACAACACAATAATTTACACCAGTAAAAATGGTAAAGAAATCACAAAAAACCAAAATATATATAGATTTTTCCGAGTTTGTTAGGATCGTAGGATTAAGATAAATGAACGGTCGAGATTAAGCCCGTGGGATGCAGGTTCCAATTTCAAATTTTATTTAACTATCCCACAACTCGGATTCCACACATGCGGGATGCAAGATGTAGGAATACAAAACCATCAGAAATTTATTCAATCTCTTCCGCAATCTACAGCCCGCAAGTTACGGGTTGTGGAGACACACAAAAAAACCATCGAAATAAATTATTTTTCCACAATCCGCATTCCACACTTGTGGGATGACAAATTTACACACACACACACAATATTTCTGCATCCCGTATTCCACAAGTTGCGGGATGCGGGCTGTGGGATGAAAATATTGGAAAAAATCAAGCTTCAAAATCCCTCCATCCACAAGTTGCGGGTTGCGAGATGAAACAATTTTACTACAAGATAGTTCCCCGCAACTCCATCAAAAAACACACAAATCACTCATAGATTTCAGAAATTTGGCTAAGTTAGAAAACAAAGGAACCATGAAAAATGTAATAGGTCCAAAAAAATGATTAAAGGACTTCAAGCAGTTACCTTTGTTTGTGTAACTGGGCTCCCGTGTCTTAAATAACATGGGATTTGTTGTACCTACAACAAGTACATAGCTACTGATGAGTATATTGCAGATCTAATAACAAAGCCTTTATCTGTGATGAACTTCAGACACTTACGATATAAGCTTGGTATGACAGAGAATGTATCCTTCGCTGAGAGGACGTGTTAAATGTACAACATTAGGAGTCATTCTCCATGAGTCTTGTGTTGTATCAAGTCCGTAACTTATGTTGTATTAATTTTATAAACTTATGTCGTATTAAGTTTAGAAATTTATGTTTTATTAAGTTAAGATCTTGTGTTGTATCAAGTCCTATTCATGAGAGATGCTTGTACTATGATATTGTGTTGTATCAAGGTCAGAGAGTGGTGTTATATTAAGTCCAGAACTCATGTTGTATTAAGTTTAAGAGTCTTGTGTTGTATCAAGATTGGTGTTTTGTTGTATAAATACCATATGACTTGTGTTGTATCAAGTAATGAGGATATACTATGTGATGTATGGCTAGTCATGGTCACTATGTGCTATTATTCGCCTTTAGGAATTAACTACCCCTAGAGTGATTTACTTTAGCATATGACTATATGACCCGAAGTAATACATATGATCATAGGTTCATAACACTTTTTTTGAGTATGATATGATAAATATTATTAATTAATTAAACACTCATGGGTGATGGGTTAGAATAGCAGAGTCAAGCTAAACTTGTTAATCTGTCTAAGCAACCAACAACATATCATAAAAGATAAGAACAAGAAAAGAAAAGGATAAGAGAACACTGATATACGTGGTTCACCCTAATGGGTTACATCCACGGGAAGGTAGTCTTCTATTATCTCCAGAATGTCTTCTCCAATATTACAAGAGGGAAAAGCGCAAATACCCCAAAGAATATAGATGATGTACAATAGTGTCACAATAGTACCACTACTACATCAAGAATACATGATGTGTAGAGACTCACTTGACCCTATTATATACAAAGAGATGAGGAGGAATTACTCTCACATATTTCATGTGGGATAATATAATTCTCCAAAATAACATCTCTTAGTATATAATAGGGTCAAGTGAGTCTCTAAACATCATGTATTCTTGATGTAGTAGTGGTACTATTGTGACATTGTTGTACACCATCTATATTCTTTGGGGTATTTGTGCTTTTCTCTCTTGCAAGATTGGAGAAGACACTCTATATATAATAGAAGACTACCTTCTCGTGGATGTAACCCATTAGGGTGAACCACGTATATCGTTGTTCTCTTGTCCTTTCCTTTTCCTGTTCTTATCTTTTATGATATGTTGTTGGTTGCTTAGATAGGTTAACTAGTTTAGCTTGACTATACTTTTCTAACATGGTATCAGAGCAGGTTGCTATGATCTAGTACCTTCTATAACTTTCAATCAATAACGATTATCATTTGGGCATTGTCATTTTCTTGTATATTTTCTTTCTATCTGGTAGCCATTAGGGTTCTCTTCAGATTTGGGCATATTTCTACATTTTTTCTTTTTTACCCTAACCCTAACTTGTTGTGTAAGATTTTTGCAGAATTTTTTCAAGGGTTTCTTAATGTTTTTTTTTGTAGATCTACATGATTTTAGGGCTCTCCTCAAGGAGATTTTTCTTCATATTATAAAAACGACAGTTATAAAAAAGGGCTATAACTTGGTGATTTTTTATGGGAATTTTTATTATAACTAGTTTTTGGAATTGGAAATGCCATTCTGGATCCACCCACGCAACCAGAATAGAAAAATGGGCATTTCTGGGATTCCTTTCGGTAATAAAAATGGTAGTTATAAAAAAGGGTTGTAACTTGGTCATTTATTACTAGATTTTTTTATTATAACCTGTTTTTGGAATCGGAACAACCATTCTGGATCCACCTTCACGGCCAAAACGGAAGACTGAGATTTTTTGGACACATTTTTTCAAAGGGTTGTAAGTAAAAGTTTCTCTTTCCTTTACTGTTTTTCTAATTGTGTTTTTTTCATATTCAAATTAGTACGATAAAGTATTTAAGTTTTCTGTTATTCATTATTTGCATTTAAGTTTTGCTTCTAATCATGTTTATTAAGATATTATTTCTTGTTCTTGCTATATATTTGTCTCACATTTCTATATGAAAATATTGACGTCTTTTAAGGACATGGATCTCTAGTATTTTGTCATGATGATAGCTATAAATCATGTAATGCTTAATATTTTTTAAATATACTTAATAATTAATTTTTTCTTTTCTTTGTTTTGTTTATAAAAACAATCTCATATGTGTTATCTAGTGATCATTATTTACTTTATTTATATGTTATTGCTGACCTTTGTGTAAAAGCAATTTCATTCTTTTATAAGTAATATATTTATGATCATTATATGCTCTTGCAAATAAAATTCTTAAGTAAAACCATTTTTTTAATCTATGTGATATCATATTTTTTGGCTTCTCATAAGTTATTTAATTGGGATATAGTTTCTTTTTCATGTATTGTATAGATTGTATCTAGTTCCTGTGCTATTTGTTTCTAACATTCCAATATGGAAGCATTGACATTTGCAGGGCATTTCGTCTCTTTCATATTTACCTAGTGTTAACAAGAAATGAACCCATGATTAAGACCATTGGTGACTTGTCATTTCATAATTTTTTATAAGTGATATCATGAGTTGATCATAATTTGCTATATGTTGATCATCTTAAACATTTTGATTTATCTATATCTCATGTCATATTTATTTCAATCATCTTTTACTCAATACTTATATGGCTTTGAGCAATCTTTAAATCTTGAACTATTTATCATGAGCACCTTGTTCTTGTTGCAATGAGATTTCTATTCTTATGATTGCAGAGGTTATCTTGTTCCTACTTGTCTCTAACGTTCCTATACGGAAGCATTGACATTTTTAGGGCATTCATCTCTTGCATATTAACTTAATACTAATAAGAAATGCACCTATGCTTCAGATTAGTTCCTTGATGTTTTCATATATTTAAGTGAAATATTTGGCTCACTATTTATATGTTGTGGCTGACACTTAATGTGTAAAAGTAACTTCATTTTCCTTAATTAGCAAGTTAATCTTTTATTTGATCATATTATGTTGCCATTCCTTTATATGATGTTTTCTAACCTTTGGTATATAAGCATTTTCATATCTGTATGAGCAATTTTGTTTTATGATCTTTATATGCTTTAATCTTGAAAGTTCTTATGCAGATAAGTTTTCTATTTAGACTTTCACCTTATTCCAAAAGTAATGAAGCACCATCATCTACTGTTAAAGTCGTGATGTTTATCTGTATGATATCATTTTCAATGTATAGACAATTGGGGTCTTGTTTCTTCGATGTTTGAGGTCTTCTACAAATATTTATATTGCACCTTGATTGGAAGAATGTCTGCTATCCACATGTGTATTGGCCATCTGGGTTTTTTTGTACATTGTTGTGGTGTTCTTAGCCACATGTTATGTTGTATTGGCCATCAGAAGGTATTTGTACAATGGTGTGGATGTTATATAAGAGTTATTCATCTATCATGTATGGTTGTGATGATTCTTGTGGTGATATAGGCATGTTGCGATTGGATTTTGCCACATGTTCTCTGCATTTTATTGTTGGGTATTTCATCGTACAACCCGGTTTGTGTGCACTTTCATGATTTAGTGAGAAGCGGTTGTTCATCGTCAAATTCCCTTAGCCGAAGTGTTCTTGTTTTTCAGCTTTGGTTCTTCTGGAAGTTGTTGTTAAGGGGGAGCAGTAATGAATCCTTCTTTCCTTAGTGTTAGTGTGGGCCCTTCTCCCAGCCATTATTAAGGGGGAGTGTTGGAATATATTATATTCCTTGGAAGGTAATAATGAATTTGTATTATATCAGAAGTTGTCTACAATATTATGTAAAAGAGTAGAACATTTAACCCATAGTTATATGGTGGTGCATTTACTCTTTTACATAAGATTGTAAACAACTTCCGACATAATACAAAGACATTATTACCTTACAAGGAATATAATATATTTCAACACTCTCCCTTAATAATGGCCGGGAGAAGAGCCCACACTAACACTAAGGAAGGAGTCATATTGCTCCCCCTTGATGACAACTTTTAGAAGAACCAAAGCTGAAAAAGAAGAACACTTCGATTGATGGAATTCGATGATGAAAAACCACTTCTCACTGAATCATGAAAGTGCACACGAACTAGGTTGTACGATAAAAGACCCAAATTATAAAATGTCGAGAACATGTGAAGTAATCCAATCTCAAGATGCCCAGATCACCACAAGAATAATCACAACCATACATGATAGCTGAAGAAATCTAATATAACATCGACACCAGTGTACAGATACCTTCTGACGACCGATACAATAGAACATGTGGATAAGAACACAAAAACAATGTACAAAAAAAACCTAGATGGCCAATACACATGCAGATAACAAACATTATTCCAATCAAGGCGCAATATAAATATCTATAGAAGACCTCAAACATCGAAGAAACAAGACCCCAATGAATATAGATGATGTACAATAGTGTCACAATATTACCACTACTACATCAAGAATACATCATATGTAGAGAATCACTTGACCCTATTATATACTAAGAGATGAGGAGGAATTACTCTCACATATTGCATGTGGGATAATATAATTCTCCAAAATAACATCTCTTAATACAGTACCATGGACAAATACTCTACAAAAGTAAATACACCACCATATAACTATGGGTTAAATGTATTACTCTTTTACATAAGATTGTAGACAACTTCCAACATAATACAAAGACATTATTACCTTACAAGGAATATAATATATTCCAACACAATGCATAATTAATTAATGATAAATGAGATGAGAAAAGAGATAGAGGAAGGATTCAAATTTTCCATGTCAGACCTCCATTGAACTTGAATTGCAAAGACATCGGGTAAGTATAAGTTGTGGAAAAAAGTTTCAGTTAATTAAGGAATCTACTTCTTGATTTATGCAAAGTGTTTGTTGTGGATGTCACTGATTGTGAAGCACTAAATACATCCAGTTAAACTCCTAACTAATGATCAAGTTGTTAGCTAATTAGTTCACATTTAGTTCAATTCATTTTAGTTCATTTCAAACAATTAACATTCAGTTAAAGGTAGTTAACACCAGTGAATGAATGGAGGGCACATATCTTCAGTATGGAAGATAATTTCGAGGTGACAACTTGGAACAAATTCAAGGAAGGTGCAATAGGTAATGTTTGGATAGTGCAAACAATGTTCATAGTGTCCAAAAGGCATGCAACCATTCCCTACCTCTCATTGTATGACTGAATAAGCTTGTTATTAGAGTGCTATGCACTTGACAAGGCCAAGACAATATTCTGACTGATCTCTATTCTCTAGTGCTGCTGTGATATCTCTTATCAAGCAATCTGCAAGCATTGTAAAATCATTATCTGCAATTATCTATCATACTCAAAGGATTGCTGGGTTTTTCATCCTCCATATTTGGAGGGTTTTCCCAGGGTACATCATGTGTCTTATGGATTGAATGATTTGTGTGTTTGAATTGTTTATGAGATCTACATGCACTGGATTTGTTTATCAAAAGTTTTAAAAGTTCAAGTATCTTCAATTTTTTTTCAAACATTGACATGGTATCAGAGCAAGTGCATGCACGAGCTTAGTTTTGTGCAAGCATTATAAACCTAAACAGATATTGAAGCATTGAGAAAATAGATTGAAGCAATGGCATCAATATCCATCTGACCAGAAGACCGACTTGAAGGTACCTCAAACTTCAACACATGGAAGGCGAGGGTGATTAACATTCTTGAAGAGCATGATCTTGATTCCTTTGTGACTACCGTGATTGAAGAGCCTACTCCAAGTTAGTAATGGATATAAGGGGAATAGATCTTAAAAGGAACCAAAAGGGCGTCGAGGGAAAATATAGAATAGGATATCCTTAGAAAATGGAACCATTGTGAAGTAATACAAGATAAGCTAGAGATGGCCACTTGAGCTATTGAAGAAACAAATAGGATAGGAAATGAGCTTGAGGATACGACCAAAATTGTAGAAAAAGTGTTCGATTATCTAAACAACAGGACTAAATACAACTTGAGGAAGTACAATTTTTTAATAGAACCTGTCTGATAAAATAGGTTAACTGAATGATAATCGAGCAAAATTTGATGTGAAAAACTCTAAATAGAATAAAGGGTTTGGATTTAGAAGTCACATTTTTTAAAGGTTTATTTGAAGAGGTAATAGCAATGGGACTACGAGACTTATGTCATGATCATGGATATATTTATAAGAAGGAACAATACCAAGAGCTCTTATTTTAAAATAAAAATGAAAAAATATATTTTGGTGAGTTATATGGACCACTCAGGAGGAGATGTTGTAGTTTATGAATTCAAAACAAAATTTGGAATTTGGATGAACTTGAATATTTTTTTGAGAATATTCGCCTCTATATATTAAGAGAATCACAAATGTTGAGATAGCCTTAGATTCTTTAAAGACACATCAATATTCTATGGGAAGAATTGACACCAAGTTTCCAAGTACCATAAGCTCATTCTTCCACCACTAGAAAGACATCTAGACAACCATATGGATAACTAGCTAGTTAGTCACCAGAGAAAACACGGATGTAGGTTGTAAAAAAATTCATGCTATCAATTCAGCAGACCTTCATTCCATTAGTAGGATAGTTGATAGGGTAGGCATTGTCCAAGAAATGCTACATATATTGGCATAGACAACTGTCCAACAAGGAGGGAAACCAACTATAGAAGGAACAGGACAAGGATGAGGTCAACCACCTCATCCAAAGTCCAAAATAATGAGCTCACCTAAGAAGAAATAAAGGGGAGAAAATGCAGTTAGGAATCTCTAACCAAACACTAAAATAAAATGATAGTGTAAGAAGTGAGGAAAACTGGCAAAGAGTTAGATATAACATAAGTTTGTTATTATTTTCTCTTCTATATAAAAGTAATTTGAGCTTAGAAAAGAGGATGACATATTTTTGAGAGGACCTATGAGGAGATGTTGAGTTGATTCATGCACTGATTTTGTATATAGAACTTTTAATTTTGAGCTTAAGTTTTTGAAGGAAATTCAACATGGTTTTCCTCTATGATTTTGTGTCCCTAATTTAATTCCATTTCTAGTCTATGTCTGAGAAAATTTTCTTGAGATAATAAAAGATTGAGTATAAACTTTGCATATTAGTGGTATAGATATCTATCGAGTGATATGATGGAAATAGATAAATTTCATTTGTATGACCTCATTTATTTCATGATATTTTCATTTGGTTAACAATAATTGAAGCCATATGTGACTAATTGAATGTATGAATGTCATAGCTTCCATGTGTTTGCAAAACATCAAGTGTAATTTTTTTTGTCTAAACTACTATTTTTTTTAAATATCATTAAGTTTGCTTGCATTATGTATGTATAAGATTTGTTCTTAAGATGCCTTATATACTTCATTTGTGTTCCATATGCTAAATACACCTTCCATTTGCTCTGAAAGACGAATAAACATAATTATATTCCTTTGGAAATAAGGTCTCATACTTATATTAGTCCAATCCTACCATTCTTTCAAATATTTTCGTCAAAAAATCAAATTACATCAAATAGAAAAAGTTTAAGCTCTAAATCCCTAATAATTGAGTTTCATCATGCCCTGACATGTTTTAATTTCATCCTAGAGAATATTATGGTTTAACAAAAATTACAAATAGATAAATCTTGCATAGCGTAACAACTATGTCATTGTTGTGTTTGGAATACCATTCATGACCTTCAAGTTAAATAGCAACAAAAGGGTGGAGAGAATACTTTTGTTTGAGTCTTTATATATGGATTTTTTTGCTTTATCAATAAGAAGTACATTATGAATATTTTCATAGATCTTGTCCATTATAGGTGCATTCTCATCCATGGCAACAAATGTGTCATGGATCAACCTATTTACCCCTTTGTGGTCATTTTATTTCATTGTATCAACCTCAATGTCACCATCCTCACCATCTCTAGTATGAATTGTAGTGAGTGGATTTCCAAGCATTGGTGGTCTTGTGTGTGAAATAATTATTGCAAAACATATTCATTTAGTATTGACATAAATATCAATAATAATATTATTGCAAAATGAGAATATGTTTTAATCTTGTTTATTTCCATTTGTTTTAATCTTGTCGAATTGCATAGAAAAAACAAAAAAACAAAAAAACAAAACCATAATACATTTGGTGTCATGTTGCTTATGCGAAAACAACCAAAAAATAAATTGATCATCTAACGTGTCCCAATTTTACATTTCTTAATAGACGTTATTTGAAATTACTTAAGCAATTTTACTTGGCATCGCTTAATGTATCTTAACTAATGTCAAATTGTACTTGTCTATTAAGTGATGTCTAGTTGTATTTTTACAAAAAACCTATGCAATTAATGTGTTTCCGATGTTAAGAAGTGAATTTTAACTTTGAATGTTGGTACAAACATCAAATTTGGACCCCAAATGTAGTAGTGATGGGAAGTTTTTCCTAGAACAAAATATAAAAACATGATTGGGACCAAATGGGTGTTCAAAAATAAAATGAATGAAGATAGGAAAATTACCAAAAATAAGGAAAGATTGGTTTGTAAGGGGCATGCACAAATAGAAGGAATGAATTTGATGAAACATTTTCTCCAATTTCTAGACTAGAAGCAACTAGGATGTTCTTAGAATTCGCTTGTTTTAAAAAATTCAATGTCTATTAGATGGATGCCAAATCAATTTTTCTAAATGGATAATTGGAAGAAGAAGTTTACATTGAACAATTATAAGGTTTTAAAGTACCAGATAAATAAGACTACATATACAAGTTGAAGAAATAACTTTATGGTATAAACAATCCTCCAAAGCTTGGTATGCAATACTTGATTGATATTTTCAACAACAAGGATTCAAAAGAGGAATCAATGACAATAAACCCTACATAAAAATAGAAGAGAACATCCTATTGGATATAATCATGTATGAGAATGACATCATTTTGGGAAGCAATAATGATTTTACGAGTCATAAGTTTTCCCATGATATGTCAAAAGAATTCGAAATGTCAATGATTAGATAATTGTTTTTTTTCTTGGACTACATGTATCTTAGTCCATCAAAGTGATATTCATCGCTCAAACTAAATATATAATGTACTTAACAACTTCAAGACCCGATATTATGAAGGAAGCCATACTATTTCAAGATTTTGATCTACACTGAAGGAGACACATGTGCAAGAAGTAAAGAGGATATTCAGATATGTAGATGGCACTTTGGATTTGGTTTGTGGTATCCCAGGAGTAAAAGCTACAGTCTGAAAACATACATAGATGCATATTGGGAAGGAAGCATTGATGATATGAAAAGTATGAGTAGAAATGCATTCGTTCTAGTATATTTTTTGGTATCATGGTCAAGTAGGAAGAAATCTTCAATTTATCTTTCTCTCTCTATAGGAGAAGAATAGTATATCACAGTTGCAACTTGTTATACATAAGTTTTTTGGATGAAAAAACTTTAAAATACATCAAGGTGGAATATGATCAATTGATTTCCATTCTCCGTGACAACACAAATGCCATTAATATCTTGAAGAGTCTAGTCATGCACTTAAAAAATACATTTTCCAATAAAGTATCATTTTATCAAAGAACAAGTAGTAGAGCATAATGTCAAGATGGAATAAATTGCCACAAAAGAATAGGTTACCAACATTTTCATAAACCTCTTCCTAGAGAAATATTTGAATATCTCAGATAGAATTTGGGAGTGATACCTTCTTCAACTATGTTAAGGAAGCATGATTCCATAGGGATAAATTTGTTTTGGCCATTCATTTCTAAGGGGGTGAATATGAAAAAATGGGGAGTAGCTGGCAAGGAGAGAAATTACAAAAGTGTTGCCTTTAATGACAAAGGGGGATATTATTGAATATATAGTTGTCATTGATGTCAATAGAAAATGATTTTGGTTGTAATATTTGTGTGTTTGAGTGACTTGTGAACAACTAGAATGATGATTATGAATTTTGCAAAAGAAAATATCACAAAATTATCAATCCTGTTGGCCAAACCAATTCAATACCCACGAACAAGTTAGACTCCTTTACAATCAACGAAAAGGATAACAATAACATCATGTTTACTTTTTTGTGGTACAATACCATGAAATGGTAACAAATTAACCATAAATGAGTTGTCCTTAATCCTGATGCCAGATTGGACCAACTAATTCCCCACACAATAACCAAGAAGTCAGATTAGACAATGAAACAAATTAATTCTCAAAATGATAAGTTGAATGATATAAATACAAACTAGCTCAACACTTTTGATTTTTTGTGTGTGTGGAGTAGAGCTTTGAGATACAGTGACGATAGTACTCAATTTCCCATGAAATCAAATGAAGAAAAATATACGATCTAATCATATCTTTGTGAAATTATGAAAGTTTACATTTTCCTTGAGCTCTAAGATTATAGTAATACAAATTGCTAAGTATGTATATTTTCACTGAGGCACTGTGGTAGTGTTAGTTTTTCTATATATTATTATATTAATTACGATATTTGTCTAAAATAATAACAAGTCCATCAAGATGCATAAGATATAACAGATACAAAATACACAAATATTTTCATTGAGGAAACCATAAAGGAGAAAACCCCACAAACTTCCTTAGAATAGTACAATAACAAAGGCTGTGTCATAAGATGCTCAAACCTAGTAATAAGAAGTATTCAAAAACTATCTATCTCTCCTCCCTTATCTCTCTCTCTCCCTCTCTCATGCAAACTTGAGTGAGTGTATGGTGTGTGTAAATGAGGGAGAGCTCCCTGTTTATACCTTTCAAGTGACTAACCTTTTACATGATTTGCCCAAACTATTACCCTAATAGAGTTGAATTCTCCTAGAGAGACACCAAATACATATTACATGATGTTACACTGGGTAATATTTCCATGAATTACAACAGAGTATTACCTCAAGGTATAGATACAATAAAGACATCTTACAAGGAGGAAAACACATCTCCAATGGGGGTACAACAACATACAATGATAATATACATTAGAATAGATTCCGAAGTTACAAATACATCAATGCTACCTCTTAACTAGGAAGTTATTCTCTCTCTTCCATAATCATCAACACATATGGTCAAGTCTTCATCACAGAGCCATCATCACAGAGTCATAGAGTCATCATCATCGGTGTTTCCATCATCATCTTCTTATCGATCATTGAACGATACTATATATCATTGAAATTTTCTACAGAGCAAACCCTTTTTCATGTTGGGTGTAGGCCTATTCCTCATCTAGTTCTTCATCAAATCTCGAGAAATCCATCATGTAGGAACTATTCAGGCCCTTCTTTACATTGCCATGGAAATAGCCTGCATCTCCTACATTTATGTTGTGATATCTAGATCATCTCTTTTGTCCTGCACAAAACAAAATAGAACATAGCATAGCTCATATGCAGACCACCAAAATTCTATAACCATAGAAGTAATCCAAGATATTTTCACGTCATTAAGACAACATGCATCTTCTACTATGTGAGAATTGCATAGGAGCACACTTAGTGCATTACGTCTCTGCACTGTCAACTTGCATTCTACTAGCACAGGAGAACCGCCTAGGTGCACCTCACATGCTTCGTGACCTTATCATCTCAACATGGGAACACACACATTTATAGATATATATGTAAGGACCGATTATGACCAAACAACTTGCTACATCAGGAATTTTATGTTCTAGGTCAACCTCAAGGGCTTATTACATATGAACAACATGCATCCATGATATTTTTCATTTAGACAACCCTAAGGGCGCATTACATCCAAGTAAATTGTGTACCACGTCTGGGATCCTTTTACACTTGAAAAACCCTCATGACTTATTACATTTGAGTAACTTGCATACCATGAAAGGGCTCATATTTACACTTGAATAACCTGTCTCAAGACTGATTATGTCCAAGGATAACTTGTGATATTCGCAAGGATAGATTACATCCGAGGACAACCTACAGGACTGATTATGTCTAAGAATCCTGCCTCACCAGGATTTTTCCTGCTCGAACAACCTGTTTCATTTCCCATGTGAGATAATATGAATCTGTGTATTCTGGTCTCTTGCTATTTCTAGAATGACAACACATCAGGACTGATTACATCCAAGGATAACCTGCGAGCTTCACCAGGACTAATTACATCCAAAAACAACCTACAAGACTAATTACGTCTGAGAAAATTACGATATTCTCCAGGATTTTACGCCCAGACAACCTGTATCTCCAGCTATGCTAGATCACATCACTCCCTCTTTCAAGGGGTCTCATTCTGGATCACACCAAGTATTTCTCTGAAGTACTCAAACTTCGCACTAGCTAGAGGATTGGTAAACACATCGACTATCTGCTATATGTTGCCACATACTGTAGCTTCAATGCTCCTCTTTGCACCATATCCATGATATAGTGGAACTTGATTTTGATGTGCTTCGACTTTTCATGGAACACAGGGTTTTCTAATAGCTTCATGCAACTATGATTTTCACAAAAGATACAAGTCACATCCAACTAGATATTAGACAAGTCATACAGTATCTTTCACAACCACACTGCCTCGCAACTAGCTGAGTAAGCAGAAACATACTCTGCCTCGGTTGTACTTACCACCACGCATGATTGTTTCCTGCTAAACCAAGAGATCATTCCAGATCCCAAACTGAAGCAACAATTAGAAGTGCTCTTTTTGACAGTGGTGCTACCTGTCCAATCTCAATCAACATAACCATGTATGTTAATATTCTTATATTCATCATATTTGAGCCCATAATACATTGTACCTTTTAGGTACCTCAGTACATGCCTTGTAGTTATCAGGTGAACATGTCTCGGATCCGTTAAGAACTGGCTCAGGGTGTTCACCACAAAGAATATTTTTGGCCACATATTTGTAAAGTACATCAATGAGCCAATCATATGATGATACATCATGGAATCAATCGACTCATATTAATCATCACTCAGAAGCTTCAAGTTATATGCCATATGTGTGGCTATTTCTTTGCAATCTAACATTCTGAATCTCTTTAGAATATCTAGTTCAAACTTTCCTTGACCAAGGAAGATCCCATATGGACTCGTCCACACCTCCATGCCTAATAACTAGTGCATCATACCTAGGTATTTCATATCAAACTCTGTATCAAGTCTCCTCCTTTCATATTTAATGAGTTCCTCTTCACCTGTTAGGAACAGGTCATCAACATATAGTAGGAGCATCACTGGTATTCCGTCTTCAACCTTGAAGTAAAGGTTGGAATCTACTTTACTCTTGGTAAATACTAGGATTATCAGGAAGCTATCCATCCCACCGTACCATGTCCTCGGTGTATGTTTCAATCCATACAAGGCACTCTTCAATTTGCACACATGGGTCTTCCTATCACGTGTCTCAAATCCCAATGGTTGTTCCATGTACACTTCCTCCTCGACTACACCATTCAAGAAAGTTGTCTTGAAATCCATTTTGTGTATCTTCCATTTCATAATTGTAGCTAATGAAATTATGGCCCTAATGGAAGTGTTCCTTTCCACGGATTCAAATGTCTCTTCGTAGTCTATGCCTTATTTTTTTTAGAATCCTCGTGCTATGAACCTTTCCTTGTATTTATTGATGCTTCCATATGAAACATGATTGATCTTGTCGAGCCACTTTAAAGTAATGAAATACTTCTTTTCTGGTCTCAGAACTATCTCCCAGACATCATTCTTCATGATCAACTGATATTCCTCGATCATAACATCCTTCCATTCTTTCTTTTCTGCAGCCTCTTCATAGGTGGAAGGTTCTCTGTTAATGATGTCACATAGTAGGGCCACATAGCTGTTGTAGTTTTTTGCCTTTTTTATTCTATGTGTGACTTCTAGAGTGCCATACCTTTCTACTTCTCATATGAGCTCCCCTGCCCATGCTGGTTTCCTCTTGTGGGAGTCGTTCTCAGGAATTGTCTCTACTAGCTCGTGTGGTTCTACCACGTCATGATCTCCATGGTATTTTGGAATTTCTTCTCCAATTTCCATACCTAGGGATATCGTATCTTTAGGTTCCTTGTCCTATTGAATAGGTGTCCTCCTGGATTTGGAGTATGCAGAGTCTTCATCAAAGGTTACATCTCTACTGATGCCGATCTTCTTGAATCTTGGGAAGTATATTCGGTAGGACTTTGATGTATCACTGTATCCTAAGAATATCCCTTCCTCCAAGAAGGATCAATCTTGGTCCTTTTCTCCTTTGGGATATGTATGTACATTGGGAAGCCAAATATTATCAGATGGATGACTTCTAGTTTCTCTCCTTAGAAAGCTTCTTCTGGAGTCTTGTTGTCAAGTACTCGATGAGGAGTATGGTTCTGTACATACACAATTGTCCTTGCTGCCTCCACCTAAAGGTGCATAGGAAGATCCTGGTCATGTAGCATTTCCTTTGCTGCTTCCATGATGGTTTGATTATTTCATTCTGCAACCCCATTCTGTTGAGGATTGTATGTAGTGCTGAAATCCCTCTTAATCCCAGACTCTCCGTAGAGTTCCTTGAATAATATTTATGTGGATTCTCTGCCATTATCTGACTGTAGAGTCTTGATATTCCTATAGGTTTGGTTCTCGAACAAGGATTTATATTCCTTGAACTTACTAAAAAATTCATTTTTTCCTTTCAAGAAATATATCCAAGTCTTACGTGAGAAATAATTTGTAAAGGAAACATAGTATACATACCCGCTTAATGAGCTAGAAGACATGGGTCCACATACATCTGAGTGTACTATCTCCACTATACCTTTGGCCTTGCTCTCACTACTAGGAAATATATTCTTTGCATTCTTTCCTTTTGCACATCCTTTGAAAATTCCTTCATGCTCTTCCTGGATATTTGGTAGTCTAGATACTGCTTTTCTTACCATCGGCAGTGCTCTATAGTGCACATGTGCAAGCCTTTTGTGCCACGGTTCACTTGGTTCAATTGAATCATGAACCAAAGCTTGTTCAGGATGCCCCTTTAGCTTGTACAAGCCTCCGTCTTCTTCTCCAATCACTGTTGCGTCATCTATTGTCTTCCCTTTAGGACACATCAAAACTTGGCCATTAACAAATGAAAATATCATACCCTTTGAATCTAGTGCAGAGATGGAGAGAATATTCTTCTTCAAACCTGGAACATATAGCACATCCTTCATCTTGAAATATTTCCTAGAGTATAGCTTGTATGAAGCTACTCCACTCCCTTTTATGGGGTATTGGTAATCATCCCCAAGTTTCACCTTGTGAGGTGACTCATGTTCAAACATATTGATGAATGATTCCTTATATCCTGTCATGTGTTTAGAAACTCCATTATCCACAAGCCAATCATTGCTTTCATGTGAGACAGTGCCAGAAAGTGCTGAGATTAGCACATGCTCTTCATCTAAATCATCTTTCTCTCTTCTAAATATTTTTTTTGTTGGTTCATTGTCTTCGATAATATGAGCATGGTGTCTCTTTTTCCTAATGGGATAGTTTCTTGCAAAATTTCCCTTTTCATCACAAGTGTAGCATTGAACATTGGAAAGATCTCTCTTGGTCTTATTTTGTTTCTTGTCCTTCTTGTTGTTGTGATCAAAGTTGTCCCTCTTCTTGTAGTTATTCCTGGTGTGAATTGTGAGAGCTTGATCTTTAGTTTCTCCCTTGATTTGAGAAAGCATTTTGAAGTAAGACAGTATAGTCTCGGAGTTATGTATCTTCACATTCTTCATTTGGTTCCTCAAGGTCATCTTCTAGTTGATTTTATTTCCTTTGAACGTCTTTGTCAAATCATCATATACTTCCTTCAGTGTCTTGAATGAAGACACATGGGGGATGAGTTGATCCTTAATATAATATGTAATAATTATCTTGGTCTTATCCATGCTCCTCTTATGAGTAGACTTAGCCTCATCTCCCTCTGGTTCTAGAACCTCTTCAATGATGTACTGATCCAAATCATTTCCTTCAAAGACCAGGGAGATTATGTACTTCCATGCCCATAAGTTATCAACCCCTCCAACATTGTACTTAAGCCGAGTATGGTGAGTCATGAGAACCTCAATTGAAAATAGAAAATATTTATATCTTATCAATTTGAGGTGTCCGAACTGGTTCTAGAGCTCGCTGACCTAGGGTTTATTAGAGAAACCCTAATTTTCCAAACTTGGAGTTTGGGAATTTTGTTTGGACATAAATATGCAACTCGCTTAGCAGGATCACTTTCTGAAGACTGAGGTGGGAAGTTTCTAAAACTTCATGCCCTAGTTTTTCCCTTCACTAGTTACAAGGTCAAAATTGAAACTTCTTCAAATATGAAACTGTTTCCACCAAAAGATGCGCCCTAATGAGACGAGTTAGCCTAGCCCTATTTTCTTGATGATCTGTGGAGAGAACACCTTGAACTAGGAAGCCCTAGTTTCTACTGCTGCACAATGCCTTCTTTCAGAGAGGCTCTAATACCATGTTAGTTTTTCTATATCTTATTAGCTTAATTAGGATATTTTTCTGAAATAATAATGACTACAACAAGATGCATACTATATAACAGACACTCAATACACACATATTTTCACCAGGGAAACCATAAAGGAAAAAACCTAGCAAACTTCCTCAGAATAGTACAATCACAAACATTGTGTCATAAGATGATCAAACCCAATAATAAGAATTATTCAACAACTATATATCTCTCCTTCCTTGTCTCTCTCTCATGCGAATTTGAGTGAGTTTATGGTGTGTATAAATGAGGAATAGTTCCTCCCTATTTATACCTTTCAAGCAACTGATCTTTTACATGACTGGGATGACCTATTACCCTAATAGGGACAACTTCTCTTAGAGAGACTCCAAATACACATTACATGATGTTACATTGGGGACTATTGCCCCTACTTACAATGAAGGTTGTACCTCAAGGTCTAGACACAATAAAGACATCTCGTAAGGAGGAAAACACATATTTAATGGGGGTACAACAACATACAATGATAATATACATCAGAATATCTTCCAAAGTTACAAATAATTCAACATGTAGTATCTAGGGCATGTATTTTTTACGTTGGGTTATTTCACAATGCTATGAAATATACGAGTGCAAGGATGTCACATGCCCCAATTTTGCAAAAAAACTATTTTATATTATTTGAGGAACAATATGTTAAATTTTATGCTAAGTTGTAATTGATGACCCAGTGGGGTCAAGGATATTTAATGTAAATTCTGAATATTTTATTTATAAATAAATAAATGAGGAGACAACAGCTTAGGAGAGTTGTTAAAAGAGTGTTTGCTAGTCAAATTGGTGGAGGAGACTGGGTGGAAAGCAAACTGACATGTGGCAGCATCCTCAAACCACTTCGACCTATTGCAGGTGGTAACGTCCCTACATTTGTGGTCATGATTCCCCAATAAAGTGTAATCAGAGCAGGTGGTTCAATTAACGAAAACTGACCCAAAAGACCTAGGCAATCTTTATAAAAATTCCCATTGAAGAGAGCTAAGGCTGCTCATTCTAGAGAAGTGATCATTCAGGGTGAATGAATGTACTTCATAGAAATTCAATGGAAGGTAAATCTAGAAAGTGTTTGAGGGGAGAAATGCTAATTGATCTAGTTGCAGATTTTAAGCTGAAGATCATACTGCTAAGAGCAGAGTGTTTTACTGAGGTATTGAACTAGTCAGTTGATAGAGGGTTCTACTATTTGCATTCTCCACCCAGTTCTTAGCCAAGAAGACCAGGAATAGGATTGGGGGTTCTGAGGAAGCGTTGTTTGAGCGCTCTCTAGGAGATTGGTAGGGAGGAATGGCCTCCTAAAGCTGTTGTCATATGTCCTCAACAGGTTCTATGTTATTTATTTTACTTTTTTAGTTAAATAAATCTTAGTTTAACTGTTATATGAATGTTAAAAGTTCAGTTTGTGAAATGATAGATTTAGTATTCAATATTAGATTGTTATAGAAATGAAATGGATTTAGAGAATAATGTGTTAGAATGAAAATAAATTTCTAAACTGTGCTTTTCCACACCTAGAAATAAGGTCGTACTCTAGCACAGTTAGAATGCTTAAAGTAGATAAGTGAATGAAAATAATAGATAGGATTTTGAATCTGTAGATAGCAGAGTAAATTTATTTCAATGTTTAAAATATTATGAAGGGAAAACAATGTTATCACATATTTGTGTTTATTTTTTTTACTTAGTATAACTAAATAAAAATGCAGGAAAAGAAACAGTAAACTACACTAGAATTACAATAATAATATACTGATAAAATAAAAGTTTATAGAAGATAACAGCTAAGTATATAAAGAAATTATTAACCACATAGTCTATCTTTTAAAACTATTAACTAAATCTTAAACTATTACTTAATATAAACCAGAATAGGGTTATGTTTACAAACCCTTTATTTATGAGAAGTAAACAAAGTTACAAAGTTAACCTTCTATTCTTTACAGAGCTCAAGTTACAGAATAGTAAATAAAAATAAATGTAATTAGTAATTAAAATAGAACAAAGAAATTACTTATTTAGGAAATAATTATCAATACCAGACAGGATTATAACCTATGAAAGAAAAACCTGAGGATCGAAACCCTAAATTTTAATTTATCTATTTATAAATTAATTTATTTAGGTTTTAATCCGTTTACTTTAATAATTGTGTAAACAAGCTTTACAAGAAGATTACAACTCATAATTTAGACTGTTTACAGTCTTTTCTTAAGACAAATATCTTTTATAAACAAGTAAAATAAATATATAGTTAACAGGTTAATAAACCACCATACACCTGTAATAGCCAAACTGAAGTTCCTAAGTAATAATTAAATTAAGAATACATTTATGCAAGGGTTTTATCTCCATTAAACCCTAGCTATTATATCCTGAACTGATAAGTATAAATTTATAAATTTTACATTACGACTGATCTAAAGTCTTCACAATAACAATATTTACTTACAAAATATATCATTAATAGTAAATTTACTTCACTTACAGTAGAAGAAGAAAACCCATCTTACAGTATTACTATTTACAAGTTAAATTATAATAAATAGAGTAATTCGAAACAGGAGTCACTTAAAAACTATAAGTACAGGAGAAACCCCTTTTATTTTAAAAACCAGAGTATGATATTATCAAGTCATAAGGCTGTAATCCCTTTTACAAGTCAAGAAAACTAAATACAAGTCATGACTTATAAGTTGGAGCTACCCAGCAAGATGCAAGGGTTTTTAACAACAAAACTAAGTAATAACTTAAAATTGAGCATCTAAACATTGGAGGAATCGAAGGCATGCTTCCCTTCAAATTGTAATTCCTTTCCATTAACCTTTGCAAGCAGGGAGATGCCACGTTAAACCGGGGCTTACCCGTTTTGGCCATGAAATCAACCAGAGTTGGAGAGGGTTCTTTCAAGCCCGAAGACGAAAGGTAACCTGCAAGAACAAGGTCAAATGCTTTAGTTAGATACTATTTTTATTATGATAAAATTGAAACTAGAAAATAAAAGTAATAGCAGGGTAATTCTATTTACCTGTAAGTAATAAATTTGGAGCCGAGGAGGTAACCGAACCAGTTCGAGGAACTGCAATTTGAAGAGATGAAACTCTCCTGCCAAACCTATGATAGAGCCAGCGAGGTTCTTTTTTTTTAGTTTTACATCGACGAAGGAGCAAGCCACGAGCAAAGACAAGGGTAACTCTATGCCTAGCTCTCTAAACTACTGACAGAGATAAGAAAACTACCCTCAAGGTGTTCATAAACTTCCGAAACGAAACCATGTTACAAAATGGGAATTCTTTAACTCTTGCACAACTTTATAGCACTATACCACTCACTTAAGGACTGTCATTTGATGAACTAGCGAGCCTCTCATGGCCGCAAAGGAACCTAGACAGTGTAGAGACAAACCCTCAAAAGAGAAATGAAGAATATGGGGTTTCTTTACGAGCTTTTAAATCGACCAATGCATGGTGGAGACTCATCCCCATGCCCATCAAGATTTTTACTCAATAGTGGGTCGATCAATATAGTTCTCCTGCACTGTTGGGTAAAACATATTATTGCCAATGATTTATATGATAAGCATGATGATAATGTTTGTTATAAAATCAAATTCGTATCATTGCAATGATAAACAATAAAATCAAACAATGGTAAAAACATTTGTTTGTATCGTTACCTTTTGCATTTTGAAAACCTTGTAATCAATCTTTGGTAAAAAAATTTATACAAAGATCAATAGTGGAGTATATGGCTTTGACCATGAGTCGATAGTACTACTAATGACTAATCATACAAACCTTATGTTTAATGATACATGCTATATTATTAGAACTAGTGTTATGCATACACGAGTTGGTGAAGTAATTTGTTTATAGATTAACTATTTGTAAGTAAATATAGATAGTAATTCCAAGAAGACTATTAGAACTATATATAAATAAATAGGATGATACTCTTCACTATAAGAGCTGAATTAAAAGTAAACCTATGTAATCAATTGTAAACTTTTTATTCGAAGGTCTTAGAATTATACTCATGCTTATAAAGCAACACATTGAACATTAGACATAGCAATAGCAGTAAGTTCATGCTTCAGGAAAAGTGTTTCTATATTAAATCATGAGCCCTATGCTCATCAGTAAAACTTGTGAGTAACTCGGTATATAACATCAAAAAAAAAAAACTTAAGTAGAACTCTAGCTGGTAAAAGGCACTAGTATATTACGGACAATGGTCTTTACGACTAACTTAATATACTGTCATAGATTCAAAAACAACAAAAGAAGTACTTTACCTCATTGTAGCCTTGCTTTCTATTAATCAAATTATGCTCTAGCATTTTTATTATGCTCAAGAAGTACTTCTTGACTTAACACAAAAACAATCTCTTGCTTGTTCAAAAATTTACCTGCGGAACCTGTAAGAATCATAAATCCAGCTGAGTTGGCAATTGCTAAGTAAGCCTCAGTTTAGAAAATAGCTTCTCACCTACTTGACAAAAGAAAATCATCAGTACATCTAGAAGCAAATGAATGCAGATCATATACATATCATATTAAAATTAAAATGGTATTAGTTTTTATGCGTTTGAAGTTAATCATTACAATTGTTAATTGTTTCATTTTTTCGCTAGCCGCTAGTAGTTATCAAACTGTGACATTAGACATTTTATGTTACATTAAAAATTTTATTTTTTTTTGAAAATTTGGGGTTATGACATGTGGTATCAGAGCACAAGGTTCAAACACTAGGCCTTGATGAAGCTCAACTTGGTTATATGAAACAATGTATTATATCATTTTGTTGGTGTTGTTTTTTTTTAATGTTATTCAATAGAGAAATTTGTTTCTGAGTTTAACAATAGGTATGGAAAGACTGGGGGAATATGTGGAAGAGGAATCTCCCTTTACTAAACAAGAAAAATTACAAAGAGAACCTATACCAGAAGACATAACCACTAAATCGTTAGAAATTTTACAAATAGTAAAAGAATTAAAATCTGAAATGGAATCTGTTAAAAAAGAAAATGAGAGGATTCTGAGAGCTCAGGAGGAGCTGAATCAGATCCTAACAGAAATATTTCAAACTAAGGGAAGGGGTAAAAGAGCTAATTCAAAATATATAAGTTACCAACATAAGTATAAAAAGATTAAACAGGCTAAAAATGAAAGCAGTTCATCTTCCGAAGTGTTTGGTGATCAACGTAATTTCCATTCTACTAGTGATAGTAGCGAGGATAACCACTATACCAGAAAGACAAAATATAAACCATATGAAGAAATTTCTGCAGAGTTTAAAAAGATAAAACCACCAACCTTTAATGGGGAATCTAAGAAGGGGGAGGAAGTCGAATCCTGGTTATCTGGGATGAAGAAGTACTTCCATATTTACAACTATTCTAACCAATTAAATGCTAAAATGGCTATCTATAATATTTCAGGGAAAGCTGATATATGGTGGCAAGATTTAAAAAGAGTGAAAAGAATAAGAGAGAAGAACATAAATTGGAGTACCTTCAAGAAGTACTTTAAAAACAAATTTTTATTTTAACAATACTATGAAAAAAGAGCAAAAGAATTCTATGAGCTTAAACTAGGTACAATGACTATGAAAGATTTGAACAGTAAGTTTTTAAGTTTGCTTAGGTATGTGCCATACCTTGTAGATGAAAAACTGAAGGTACAACGGTTCCTTAGCTGTTTACCTTATCAAATAAAGGATAGGATTGAGTATGACAATCTAAAAACTCTGGAAGAAGCTATGAGGAAAGCCAATTTCTGTTTTGAACAGAATAGGAAAAAGGAGAGTATGGCCAACTGGAAGGCCAAAAAGAATAATAATAATTATGATCAAAAGAAGAAAGAGTTTGTGCCCAATCGGAATTCTAAAAATAATAAGGCCAGAAATTTTTCTAACAAGAATTTCCAAGGGAATAAGAATAATTCGTCAAACAATCAAAATAATCAAAATAGTAAAGAGTCTGCTAATAATTATGGCAATTACATGAAATACTTTGAACAAAAAGAACCCATAAAGTGTTGGGAGTGTAATGGCCCACATTATGCCTCAGCCTGTCCTAATCGGAAAAAGACTGTCAATAATATCCCTACATTATAGGAGGAGATGACTGTTGGAGATTTAGCGAGGACTATGCCCAAGACCAATGCAGCCCTGGAGAATCGACAAGTCGACTATCAAACTTCCATGGTGGAAGTAGAAGGTAAGATAAACCGAACACCCATAGCTATTTTAATTGATCCAGGAGCTAGTCTAAGTTATATTTCACCTAAATTGCTAGCAAAATGTAAGATGCCTGTTGATAAGTTTGAAACTTATTGGTTGCTTCAGTTAGCCGCTGGTGCAAAAAGGAAGGTAACTTGTTTTGTAAAGAACTATGCAGTAGTTATGGATCAATTTGAAACTTTTGTGAACCTTAATGTACTACCTCTGGGTTATTATGACACACCAATCAGTATGGATTGGTTAGAGAAACATAGGGTGATCTTAAACTGTTATGATAAAACCTTTACTGGTATAAATAAAGATGGAAAACCAATAAGCGTAAAGGGAATCCCTAGAAAAACAACTGTAAGGCAATTTTCTGCTCTGCAGCTTAAGAGAGCTATTAGGAAATGTTGTAAGGTTTATGTAGTAACAGTAACTAATGAGGAAAATCTAAATAATATAGATAAATTAAAGATGGAGGATATACCAGTTTTAAAAGAGTATGTAGATGTATTTCCGGAAGAAATTCTAGGACTACCTCCAAAAAGGGAACTAGATTTTACCATTGAAATGGTACCTGGTGCAGTACCCAGCTCAAAGGCCCCTTATCAGATGAACATACTTAAACTTAATGAGTTTAAAACACAATTAAAAGAACTTATTGACAAGAAGTATATTCGACCCGGTGTGTCTCCCTGGGGGGCACCTGTCATCTTCGTTAAGAAAAAGGACAGAACTCTGCGACTCTGCATAGGTTACCGTCAGTTGAATAAGATGACTATTAAAAATAGATACCCGTTGCCTCGCATAGATGGTCTGTTTGATCAATTACGAGGAGCTACGGTGTTTTCAAAAATTAATTTAAGGTCTGGATATAACCAAGTTAGAATTAAAGATGAGGACATCTTTAAAACAACTTTTAGGACTTGATATGGCCATTACGAGTTTGTCGTCATGTCATTTAGGATTACTAATGCCCCAATTGTTTTTATGTGTTTAATGAACAATGTAATGCATAAATATCTGGACAAGTTTGTGGTCGTGTTTATCGACGACATATTAATCTATTCGAAATCTAAAGAAGAGCATAAAGAACATTTGAAAATTGTTTTGCAAAAGTTACGAGATCATCAGCTCTTTGCAAAGTTTAGTAAATGTGATTTCTTTAAGGATAAAATCCAGTACTTAGGTCATGTGGTGACTAAGGAAGGAATTTCGGTGGATCTCGGAAAGATAAACATGATTGAAGATTGGCCAATTCCTAAAGATGTAACTGATGTTCGATCCTTCATGGAAATTACCGAAGGTCCATTGAAGGTTTTTCAATAATCGCAAATCCGATAACCTCTTTGCAAAATAAGGGAAAGAAATTTGATTGGAATCAAAAGTGCGAGGAGAGTTTTAAAAAGTTAAAAAATTTATTAACCAGTGCACCTATTTTAAGAATAGTTGATCCAAATAAAGATTTTGTAGTGTGCACTGACGCCCGCAATGATGGTTTAGGCGAAGTGTTGACTCAAGAAGGGCATGTTATCGCTTATGAATCTAGGAAATTAAAAATTCATGAAAAGAATTATGCAACTTATGACCTGGAATTAGTTGCTGTTATACATGCTCTAAAGATGTGGCGTCATCATTTAATTGGAAGAAAATTTATTCTAATGATAGATAATAAAGGACTAAAATATTTGTTAGATCAACCTAATATGAATGCCAGACAAGCTAGGTGGCTAGCTTTTCTAAGTGAGTATGATTTCAAAATTCAGCACATTAAAGGGAAAGAAAATAAAGTTGCTGATGCATTAAGTAGAAATGCAAGGATGAACTTTACAACAGTTATCAACACTTGTACAATAGATCTGGAAGAACAACTTAAAGCAGAAATAGAACAAGATGAAATTTACCAAAAATTACAAGTAAAAGCAAAAAAAAATCCAACAAAAAGTTTAAGTAAAGGGTACAGCTTGAATGAAAAATGATTCTTACTGTATAAAGACAGAATGTATGTACCTAATGTACCTAAAGTTAACTTATTAATTTTAGATGAAATCCATAAAAATCCATACTCAGGCCATCCAGGTTATCAGAAGACTATAACTATGTTAAGAAAATAATATCTTTGGCCAAACATGAAGACTGAACTGGCAGAATATAACGCTAGATGTTTTGCATGTTAGCAAGTAAAAACTAAACATCAACATCCACCTGGATTACTTTAGCCATTGCCCATTCCTAGTTGGA
This sequence comes from Pseudotsuga menziesii, assembly GCA_001517045.1. NCBI lineage: Eukaryota > Viridiplantae > Streptophyta > Pinopsida > Pinales > Pinaceae > Pseudotsuga > Pseudotsuga menziesii. The sequence goes on along the minus strand of LPNX011027171.1, from coordinate 81,355 downwards.
AATGGGAGATAATTAGTCTTGATTTTGTTACTGGACTGCCTGAAAATTAGAATTTAAATGATTCTATAATGGTAGTGGTCGATAAATTAAGTAAAGCAGCCCATTTTATACCTGTGAAAACTACATATAAAGCTGCAAACACAGCTGATATCTTTTTAAAGCAAATTTTTGGACTGCATGGGATACCGAAGGTTATAATCTCAAATCGAGATCCTAAATTTACAGGTAACTTTTGGAAATCTCTGTTTAAAGGATTAAACACTACACTAAATTTTAGTACTTTGTTCCATCCTCAAACCGATGGATAGACTGAAAGAGTAAACCAAGTACTGGAAGATTTACTAAGAATGTATGTAAATGATCAGCTAGGTAAATGGGAGGATTATTTGCATCTGGTAGAATTTGCTTATAATAATAATTATCAAGCTTCATCCATATTTAGTCCTTTCGAAATCTTGTATGGAAGGAAGTGTAACACTCCTATCTCTTGGAGTAATCCGGTGGACAAATTAGTATTAGGTCCTGAACTATTGAAAGAAATGGAAGAAATTGTAAGGCGGGTACAAGATAATCTAAAAATTGTGCAAGATCGACAGAAAAGTCAAGCAGACCTTAAAAGAACTCCAAAAGAGTTTCAGGTAGGTCAACATGTGTTCATCAAGGTGAGACCCAAAAAGAGCTCTCTGAGGTTGGGTAGTTGTGCAAAACTAGCACCTCGTTAGTATGGTAATTTTGAAATATTGTCCAGGATTGGACAAGTAGCCTATTAGTTAGCCTTACCACCGAATTTAAGAGTTCATAATGTTTTTCACATTTCTGTATTAAAGAAATATGTTCATGACGCTACTCATGTTGTTAATTGGAATGATGTACAAGTGGAACTAGAAGGATATTTTCTGGTGGAACCGAATTGTATCCTCGGGTGGAGGGAGATCACGCTTCGGAACCACACCATTGGTCAGGTGAAGGTGCAATGGAAGCACCTTAGTCCATAGGAAGCCACCTGGGAATTGGAAAGCCACATGCGGGATACATATCCAATTCTGTTCTAGGGGAATTTTGAGGATGAGAAATAAATAACATTGAGGACGATGTTATGATTTAAGGGGGTGTGTATGTCACATGCCCCAATTTTGCAAAAAAACTATTTTATATTATTTGAGGAACAATATGTTAAATTTTATGCTAGTTGTAATTGATAAACTAGTGGGGTCAAGGATATTTAATTTAAATTTTGAATATTTTATTTATAAATAAATAAATGAGGAGACAACAACTTAGGAGAGCTGTTAAAAGAGTGTTTGCTGGTCAAACTGGTGGAGTAGACCAGGTGGAGAGAAAATTGACATGTGGCAACATCCTCAAACCACTTCCAATTGTTGCAGGTGGCAACCTCCCTACATTTGTGGTCATGATTCCCCAAGAAAGTTGAATCAGATTAGGTTGGCTCAATTAATGAAAACTGACCCAAAAGACCTAGGTAGTCTTTATAAAAATTCCCATTGAAGAGATCCGAGGCTGCTCATTCTAGAGAAGTGATCATTCAGGGTGAATGAATGTACTTCAGAGAAATTCAATGGAAGGGAAATTTGGAAAGTGTTTGAGGGGATAACTGCTGATTGATCTAGTTGCAGCTTTTAAGCTGAAGAACATACTGTTAAGAGCATAGTATTTTACTAAGGTATTGGACTAGTTAGTTGACAGAGGGTTCTACTATTTGCATTCTCCACCAAGTTCTCAGCCAAGAAGACCAGGAACATGCTTGGGGGTCCTGAGGAAGTGTTGTTTGAGCGCTCTCCAGGAGATTGGTAGGGAGGAACGACCTCCTAAAGCTGTTGTCGTCTGTCCTCAACAGGCTCTATGTTATTTATTTTACTATTTTAGTTAAATAAATCTTAGTTTAACTGTTATATGAATGTTAAAAGTTCAGTTTGTGAAATGTTAGATTTAGTATTCTTATTAGATTGTTATAGAAATGAAATGGATTTAGAGAATAATGTGTTAGAATGAAAAGAAATTTATAAACTGTGTTTTTCCACACCTGGAAACCAGGTCGTACTCTAGCACATTTAGAATGCTTAAAGTAGATAAGTGAATGAAAATAATAGATAGGATTTTGAATCTGTAGATAGCAGAGTAAATTTATTTCAATGTTTAAATTATTATGAAGGGAAAACAGTGTTATGATATATTTGTGTTTACTGTTTTTACTTAGTATAACTAAATAAAAATGCAGGAAAAAAAACAGTAAACTACACTAGAATTACAGTAATAATATACTGATACAATAAAATCTTATAGAATATAGCAGCTAAGTATATAAACAAATTATTAACCACACAGTCTATATTTTAAAACTATTAACTAAATCTTAAACTATTACTTAATATAAACTAGAATAGGGTTATGTTTACAAACCCTTTATTTATGAGAAGTAAACAGAGTTACAAAGTCAACCTTCTATTCTTTACAGAGCTCAAGTTACAGAATAGTAAATAAAAATAAATGTAATTAGTAATTAAAATAGAACTAAAAAATTACTTATTCAGGAAATAATTATCAATATTAGACAGGCTTATAACCTGTGAAAGAAAAACCTGAGGATCGAAACCCTAACTTTTAATTTATCTATTTATAAATTCATTTATTTAGGTTTTAATCCGACTACTTTAATAACTATGTAAACAAACTTTACAAGAAGATTACAACTCATACTTTAGACTGTTTACAGTCTTTTCTTAAGACAAATATATTTTATAAACAAGTAAAATAAATATATAGTTAACAGGTTAATAAACCACCATACACCTATAATATCCAAACTGAAGTGCCTAAGTAATAATTAAATTTAAAATACATTTATGCAAGGGTTTCATTTCCATTAAACCCTAGCTATTATATCCTGAACTGGTAAGTATAAATTTATAAATTTTACATTACGACTGATCTACAGTATTCACAATAACAATATTTACTTACAAAAGATATCATTAATAGTAAATTTACTTCATTGACAGTTGAAGAAGAAAACCCATTTTACAGTATTAGTATTTACACGTTAAATTATAATAAACAGAGTAATTCGAAATAGGAGTCACTTAAAAACTATAAGTATAGGAGAAACACTTTTATTTAAAAAACCAGAGTATGATATTATGAAGGCGTAAGGCTATAATCCCTTTTACAAGTCAAGAAAACTAAATACAAGTCACGGCTTATAAGCCGGAGCTACCTAGCAACATGCAAGGGTTTTTAACAACAAAAATAAGTAATAACTTAAAACTAAGCATCTAAACATTGGAGGAATTGAAGCCATGCTTCCCTTCAAACTGTAACTCCTTTCCATTAACCTTTGCAAGCAGGGAGATGCCATGTTAAATCAGGGCTTACCTGTTTTGTCCATGAAGTCAACCAGCGTTGGAGAGGGTTCTTTCAAGCCCGAAGATGAAAGGTAACCTGCAAGAACAAGGCCGAATGCTTTAGTTAGATACTGTTTTTATTATGCTAAAATTGAAACTAGAAAATAAAAGTAATAGCAGGTTAATTCTATTTACCTGTAAGTAAGAAATATGGACCGAGGAGGTAACCGAACTAGTTCAAGGAACTACACTTTGAACAGATGAAACCCTCTTGCCAAACCTGTGACAGAGGTAGTGAGGTTCTTGTTTTCAATTTTACATCAAAGAAGGAGCAAGCCACGAGCAGAGACAAGGGTAACACTATGCCCAGCTCTCTAAACTACTGACAGAGATAAGAAAACCACCCTCACAGTGTTCATAAACTTCCAGAATGAAACGACATCACAAACTGGGAATTATTTAACTCTTACACAACAATATAGCGCTATACCACTAACTTAAGGACTGTCATTTGATGAACCAGCGAGCCTCTCATGGTCGCAAAGGAACCCAAATAGTGCAGATACAAACCCTCGAAAGAGAAATGAAGAAGATAGGGTTTCTTTACAAGATTTTAAATCGACCAATGCATGGTGGAGACTCATCCACGTGCCCATCAAGATTTTTACTCAGCAGTGGGTCGATCAATATAGTTCTCCTGCACTGTCGAGTAAAACATCTTACTGCCAATGATTTATATGATAACCACAATGATAATGTTTGTTATAAATTCAAATTAGTATCATTGCAATGATAAACAATAAAATCAAGCAATGGTAAAAACATTTGTTTGTATCGTTAACTTTTGCATTTTGAAAACCTTGTAATCAATCTTTAGTAAAAAAATTTATACAAAGATCAATAGTGGAGTATATTCCTTTGACCATGAGTCGATAGTACTACTAATGACTATTCATACAAACCTTATGTTTGATGATACATGCTATATTAATAGAACTAGTGTTATGCATACACGAGTTGGTGAAGTAATTTGTTTATAGATTAACTATATGTAAGTAAATATAGATAATAATTCCACCCTAGAATAACTCTTATATTTGCATAAAGTCTACAGTGCTTTGGTGTGAAAACATCTTGGAAGTTAATGTTCTTTTGGTCTCTATAAAGAACCAAACTCTTATTAAATCAAGCCATTATTTAGACTATACCTTGGTAGTTGCTAGGTCGTCGACTACCTAGAGTTAAAAGTAAAAATCACTCGGTAATATGATTAAGCGATATGATAATGCAATATTAAAATAATACATGTGATCTGGTGACAATTAGAAAAATCAAAATTATAGCTTGGTGGCTAGTAGTGCAAGAAGACTATTAGAACTATATATAAATAAAAAGGATGATACTCTTCACTATAAGAGCTGAGTTAAAAGTAAATCTATGTAATCAATTGTAAACTTTTATTTGAATGTCTTAGAATTATACTCATGCTTATAAAGCAGCACATTGAACATCAGACATAGCAATAGCAGTAAGTTCATGCTTCAGTCAAAGTGTTTCTATATCAAATCGTGAGCCCTATGCTCATCAGTAAAATTTGTGAGTAACTGGGTATATAACATCAAAAAAAAAAAACATAAGTAGAACTCATGTTGGTAAAAGGCACTAGTATATTATGAACAATGGTCTTTGCGACTAACTTAATATATTGTCATAGATTCAAAAACAGCAAAAGAAGTACTTTACCTCATCATATCCTTGCTTTCTATTAATCAAATTATGCTCTAGCATTTTTATTATGCTAAAGAAGTACTTCTTGACTTAGCGCAAAAAAAAACTCCTTGTTCAAAAATTTACCTGCGAAACCTGTAAGAATAAAAAATCCAGCTGAGTTAGCAATTGCTAAGTAAGCCTCAGTTTAGAACATAGATTCTCACCTACTTGACAAAAGCAAATCATCAGTATAGCTAGAAGCAACTGAATGCAGATCATATACATATAATATTAAAATTAAAATGGTATTAGTTTTTATGCGTTTGAAGTTAATCATTACAATTGTTAACTGTTTCATTTTTCCGCTAGCCGCCAGTAGTTATCAAACTGCGACATTAGACATTTTATGTTACATTAAGAGTTTTAAATTTTTGTGAAAATTTGGTGTTATGACATTGGGTATCAGAGCACAAGGTTCAAACACTAGGCCTTGATGAAGCTCAACTTGCTTATATGAAACAATGTATTATATCATTTTGTTGGTGTTGTTTTCTTTTAATGTTATTCAATAGAGAAATTTGTTTCTGAGTTTAACAATAGGTATGGAAAGACTGGGGGAATATGTGGAAGAGGAATCTCCCTTTACTGAACAAGAAAACTTACAAAGAGAACCTGTGACCATAAGACATAACCACTAATTCGTCAGAAATTTTACAAATAGTAAAAGAATTAAAATCTGAAATGGAATCTGTTAAAAAAGAAAATGAGAGGATTCTGAGAGCTCAGGAGGAGCTGAATCAGATCCTAACAGAAAGATTTCAAACTGAGGGAATGGGTAAAAGAGTTGATTCAGAAGATATAAGTTACCAACATAAGTATAAAAAGATTAAACAGGCTAAAAATGAAAGCAGTTCATCTTCCGAAGTGTTTGGTGATCAATGTAATTTCCATTCTACTAGTGATAATAGTGAGGATAACCACTATACCAGAAAGACAAAATATAAACCATATGAAGAAATTTCTGGAGAGTTTAAAAAGATAAAACCGCCAACCTTTAATGGGGAATCTAAGAAGGGGGAGGAAGCGGAATCCTGGTTATCTGGGATGAAGAAGTACTTCCAGATTTACAACTATTCTAACCAATTAAAGGCTAAAATGGATATCTATAATCTTTCAGGGAAAGATGATATATGGTGGCTGTCAAAACCCCAAATTTTCACAAAAAATTAAAATTTTGAGATAACAACAAATGCTAAAACTTGCGGTTTACTAACAGCTAAAGGTTAGCAATAAAAGAAACAGTCAAGTGATGAGTATTACAAAATCTCAATTATGTTAACAAAGTAGTTCTCTTTTGTAACAAGAATAAGGTTTTACTTGCGCAATGTTTTATTTCAGTTTACTGATGAGTTTCTTCATGTCAAGCATGTGGAATCTAACTTTTCAATCCGAGGCTTACTTAGCATTTATGCTAACGCAGAAGATTACTGGTTCTTACAAGTTTACAGGTATGATTGAATGAGTAACGTTTAAAAATTTATAAAGTATCCAACAGTGTTTTATTTGCAATTATAAAGCTTAGTAATTAAGTTGCTAAATTCCAAACAACTTTTGTGAGGTAAAACTATTTGGCTTCCTTCAGTTTTTCTTGTAACAAGTTCAGATGTACGTAGCGATAGTAAGATATGTTTTGCGGCTCTAAAAATCATAATCTTAGTTGCAAAGTAACTTCTACTTTAGTCTGCATAACTTGCAATGTTATAATGATTACTTTGTCAGTATGTATACATTAACATATTATCTTATCTGTGTAACAACTGTTCGGCATTTATTTTCTGCGAGGAAACTTACAGCCTTTAACCTTCTTGACAGTGTAAGTTTGATTTGTGCAAACAAAAACCATAATGCCTTCTCACATGATATCATTGTTTTCCTATACTTTAAATTCATGTCAAACCATGTGGTTCTAATAATTCTAGACTCAAGTAGGATCATTCCTATTCAATTTCTTATTTTCTATAATACTCCTCTTGTATTAAGTTACTGTCTACAAACAATTTTACTGAGATTGATGCTTTCGAAAAAGGTCGATGTTCTAGTTATTTTGTATAATTCTATAACCATTTTACTAACCAATAGACATGGTGAATCATTAGTAAATACCAAGTTGAGTCACAACAAAAATCTATCAGAGTTTCATCGCTTTGAACTATGTAAAATAAATTCATAAAAGTGTTCTTACAATACACTTTGCTAACTTCATAGATTTTCTACCATTTGATTTATTAGTTCCTATATGACTTATATACATGCATAATCTATTTTGTTTATTAGATATTCAAGTCTCTAATTAGTCCAAGGTCATAAACAAGTTTAAAATAAAGTTCATGATTCTACATAATACTACGTTATGCCATTTTATAAATGTTACAACTTGAAATGTCGTTTTACAAGAGATTATCCATGTATAGTCTATAATGTTCTACATAAGAAAACTCTAGTTGTTCGGTGGTTATAAACCTTTAACTTAAGCTCTCCCATATAGCATATGACCTCTATCCATATCAAGGTCAACGTTTAAAGAAAATAATTACTAACATGCAGATTGTATTAGTGATGTTACAATATAATAGGCATATGGTTAATGATGAAATAAGTTTCTATGCATGAACGAATTCGGGCATTAACCAAAGTTTAAAGGTGACACTTATTTACTAGGTGAACACAAATCATAACATTGATATTCTAACCCTGAACTAGCATATGATGAGCGGTGTAATCGATTTTCAAGGCAATAATTTGGTTTATGATATAGTTTACACATCGTTTCAATGATTAAATAATTGGTTATTATTGTATGAAGGAAACTATAGAAAACTATCCACTGCATCGTTTAATTTAACGTGACCATGTGGTCTTCTCTTGGCCAAGCATGGAAGATATAAGAACCATCATAAACCTAACCCTTTTCATTTCTCCTCCGCAGTTCACACTGGCCCTTGAGGGTGCTCTGCTTGGCTTTCATGGCGGCCGTAAGCTCTCCTTCGTTCCAGTTGTCTCGAGTCCTGGATTAGCGTTGCCTTTGCCTCCGGTATTTGGTTTTAAATCCATTCTTAGTGGCTGTGAGTTCTCACTCTGCAAGATTTGTTGAGTCTATCATTGCCCTTGGCTCGCTGTCTGCTCAAACTTCCTGTCGTCGTCCTTGTGGCTCACTGTTGCGTGAGGTTCAAGATTTACAGGCTATTGGGTTTATAACTGCAAAGTCCGTTGGTGACAACAATTCCATGATACTGTTCGATGTTTCAAATCCACAGGTAAATTTTGTTTTTTTGTGTGTTCATTTAACTAGCAGCAGGTGTTTTGCTGTTACGATAGCATAAATAAATTTTAGGCTATTTAAATTCTGACTTTTGTATTTAAAACATCTTGCAGGGGGCTCGCGACTACGTACATACACGGTGGAGGAAGTATGCAGACAGTCTTTGAATGTCATGGCTCGTGGCTTAATACGGGTAAGCCCTGTGGTCAATATGTTGGGTTTTACCCTACTTGTATCAAGGTGGTCATTTGGAATAACCCAGAGTTGGGGAAGCTTTCCTAGACACGCCATAAGATATGTGGTCTCTTTTACAGGTCGTTTGTTGATTTTCCATGTTTCAAACCCTCGCCAGTCGATGGGTAAACTTGGTCTTAAACTGAGCAATGTAAATAGTTTTGTTTTGATGTTTAGCTTTACGGCTTGTTTAAAATTTTAACAATAGTTCTCTTGTAAAGACAGTTCTATCTTCAAGCTTGTCTCAATTTATCGAAATGCTTAACATTATGCTCTGTTTACTTCGGGTTTTTATCCTTCTCAACTGTAAGCGAAGTTTTGTGCTCTGTTTAAAGTACTCTGTAAAAGTTTATTATTAATGTTTTTACGACTGATACATACAGTCATAGTTTAGTTATAATTCTTGCTCGTTTTTGCTCATAGTTACGAGCTAGGGTTTTTCCTGTGGAAACCCTTGTTTTTAAAACAAATTATTCTACTAAATTTTTTTAAACAAATTCTATTAAACTTATTTAGTTTGACTGTTAACTAGTGTACAATGTATTGGGAAATTCTTGTTTATAATCATTACCAATGTCTTTTTGTTTGTCCTTAAAGGAATGTAAGTAATTTATAATAACCTGGTTGTTTAATAGTTACATAATCCAATTAATTTAGTTTATAACTTCGATGTATTGACATTTGTAATTGTAATATATGTAAGGGTTTCAACCCTGTCATTTACTTTTATAGATACATCCTGTTTGTAAAATTAAAAGGAGCGGTTCTTTTTATAAGTATACATTTTGTGTATGTTGTTCATTATTGTATTCTTGTTGTTTTTCTTGTTGGAATAGTAAAATGGAAATGATAGAATATCTTAAATATTATGAATAAGTTTGTTCTTAGTACCGTGATTATTCTTTACATTTCTTTACTTAGTAATAATAACTGTTAGTCTTAAATTACTATGATTAGTAATTAAACTATATATTTATTAGTTTATACTTTTATTGAATAAATATAAACAAATAGTTAGCTGTAACTTTTCTACTGCATAAGCAAGAGTTTAATGATAAAATACAAAGAAAATACATAAATATATAACATGACACAGTTTATCATCCTTTTTAAATAAAAAAATAATGCACTGTATTAAATACATCTTATTTCTTTGATTAACTAATCTATGTTAAACCTGCTACTTGTAATGAGTTATGGCTATTTATTTTCTAGCCTACTTATATCAACAAGCTGGTTAAACAGTAACAAGAATTAGACAGGTTATTGTTATTTACTGAAGATAATCTACAAACAGAAATAAATTATTTTGATATTATGAAATATATAATACATCTATTCAATTCAGTCTTCTATCATATTCTTCATCTATTTTTAAACACACTACCTGTGCTAGAGTACGGTCTGGTTTATTCTAGATGGGGAAAAACACAGGTAGGATTATTTAATCAATTACAGATTCAATATTCAAATAACTGAAGGGTTACTAGCTCTATCAGTTCACTACAAAACATGTAAATCATTCCTTATTCATTCATTCTCATATATAACTTTTAACAAAGCAAATAAAAGACTGTAGAACCTGTTTAAAGCTGGATGACAACAGCGTTGGGTGGTCGTTCCTCCCTACCAAATCTTGGATAGCGCTCAAACAGCGTCTCCTCGGGACCCTCGATCCTGTTCCTGGTCTCCTTGGCTGAGAACTAGTGGAGCAAGCAACAAAATACTAGTCTAATGACTCAGTACTAACTCTGCACTCAACAGCAATATCCTTCAGCTGAAAAGTTGTACTAGATCACTTTCTACAGTTTATCCCTCAAACACCTTCCACAAATTCCCTTCCCAATGAAATCCTTTGAAGTACATTCAGCTGAATGATTCTCTTTTCAGAATGAGCAGCTTTAGCTCTCTTCAATGGGCACTTTTATTAAGATTTCCTAGGTCTTTTTGGGTTAGTTGTCATTAATTGAGCCACCTACTCTGATCCCACTTTCTTGGGGGATCATGACCCCAAATGTAGGGAGTTTGCCGCCTGCAACATTGGAAGTGTTTGAGGATGCTGCCACTTGTCTATTTTCTCTCCACCTAGTCTCCTCCACCAACTTGACCAGTAACACTCTTTTTAATAGCTCTCCCAAGCTGTTGTCTCCACTTTTATTTATTTATAATTAAAATATTCTTAATTACATTCAATATCTTTGACTCTGCTGAGTCATCATTTACAACTTAGCATAAAATTTAACATAATGTCTTGGAATAAAATCAAATAAGATAATATTATTTTGCAAAATTGGGGCATGTGACAGTGGCAAGATTTAAAGAGAGTGAAAGGAATAAGAGAAAAGAACATAAATTGGAGTACCTTTAAGAAGTACTTTAAAAATAAATTTTTATCTGAATAGTACTATGAAGAAAGAGCAAAAGAATTCTATGAGCTTAAACTAGGTACAATGACTATGAAATATTTGAACAATAAGTTTTTAAGTCTACTTAAGTATGTGCCATACCTTGTAGATGAAAAATTGAAGGTACATCGGTTCCTCAGCTGTTTACCTTATCACATAAAGGATAGGATTGAGTATGACAATCCAAAAACTATGGAAGAAGCTATGAGGAAAGCCAATTTCTGTTATGAACAGAATAGGAAAAAGGAGAGTATGGCCAACTGAAAGGCCAAAAAGAATAATAATAATTATGATCAAAAGAAGAAAGAGTTTGTGCCCAATCGAAATTCTAAAAATAATAAGGCCAAAAATTTTCCTAACAAGAATTTCCAAGGGAATAAGAATAATTCACCAAACAATCAGAACAATCAAAAGAGTAAAAGTCTGCTAATAATCATGGTAATTACATGAAAAACTTTGAACGAAAAGAACCCATAAAGTGCTGGAAGTGTAATGACCCACATTATGCCTTAGTCTATCCTAATCGAAAAAAGACTGTCAGTAATATCCATACGTTACAAGAGGAGATGACTGTTGGATATTTAGCGAGGACTATGCCTAGGATCAATGCAGCCCTGGAGAATCGAAAAGCAGACTATCAAACTTCCATGGTGGAAGTAGAAGGTAAGATAAACCAAACACCCATAGCTATTTTAATTGATCCAGGAGCTAGTCCAAGTTATATTTCACCTAAATTGGTAGAAAAATGTAAGCTTCCTGTTGATAAGTTTGAATGTTCTTGGTTGGTTCAGTTAGCCACTGGTGCAAAAAAGAAGGTAACTTGTTTTGTAAAGAACTGTGCAGTAGTTATGGATCAATTTGAAACTTTTGTGAAGCTTAATGTACTACCTCTGGGTTCTTATGACATACCAATCGGTATGGATTGGTTAGAGCAACATAGGGTGATCTTGAACTGTTATGATAAAACCTTTACTAGTATAAATAAAGATGGAAAACCAATAAGCGTAAAGGGAATCCCTAGAAAAACAACTGCAAGGCAAATTTCTGCTCTGTAGCTTAAGAGAGTTGTTAGGAAAGGTTGTAAGGTTTATGTAGTAACAGTAACTAATGAGGAAAATATAAATAATATAGATAAATTAAATATGGAGGATATACCAGTTTTAAAAGAGTATGCAGATGTATTTCTGGAAGAAATTCCAAGGCTACCTCCGAAAAGGGAACTAGATTTTACCATTGAACTGGTACCTGGTGCAGTACTCAGCTCAAAGGCCCCTTATCGGATGAACATACTTGAACTTAGTGAACTTAAATCACAATTAAAAGAACTTATTGACAAGAAGTATATTCGACCTAGTGTGTCTTCCTAGGGGGAACCTGCCATCTTCGTTAAGAAAAAGGATGAAACTCTGCGACTTTGCATAGATTACCGTCAATTGAATAAGATGGCTATTAAAAATAGATACACGTTTCCTCGCATAGATGATATGTTTGATCAACTACGAGGAGCTACGGTGTTTTCAAAAATTGATTTATGGTCTGGATATCACCAAGTTAGAATTAAAGATGAGGACATCTTTAAAACAACTTTTAGGACTCGATATAGCCATTACGAGTTTGTCGTCATGCCATTCGGGCTTACTAATGCCCCAGCTGTTTTTATGTGTTTAATGAACAATGTAATGCATAAACATCTAGACAAGTTTGTGGTCGTGTTTATCGATGACATATTAATCTATTCGAAATCTGAAGAAGAGCATAAAGAATATTTGAAAATTGTTTTGCAAGAGTTATGAGATCATCAGCTCTTTGCAAAGTTTAGTAAATGCGATTTTTTTAAGGATAAAATCCAGTACTTAGGTCATGTGGTGAATAAGGAAGGAATTTTGGTGGATCCCAAAAATATAAAGGCGATTGAAGATTAACGAGTTCCTAAAGATGTAACTGATGTTCGATCCTTCATGGGAATCACCGGTTATTACCGGAGGTTCATTGAAGGTTTTTCAAGAATCACAAATCCGATAACCTTTTTGCAAAAGAAGGGAAATAAATTTGATTGGAATCAAAAGTGCGAGGAGAGTTTTAAAAAGTTAAAAACTTTATTAACTAGCACGCCTATTTTAAGAATAGCTGATCCAAATAAAGATTTTGTAGTGTGTACTAACGCCTGCAATGATGGTTTAGGCGGAGTGTTGACTCAAGAAGGGCATGATATCGCTTATAAATCTAGGAAATTAAAAATTCATGAAAATAATTATGCAACTTATGACCTGGAATTAGTTGTTGTTATACATGCTCTAAAGATGTGGCATCATCATTTAATTGGAAGAAAATTTATTCTAATGATAGATAATAAAGGACTAAAATATCTATACGATCAATCTAATATGAATGCCAGATAAGCTAGGTGGATAGCTTTTCTAAGTGAGTATGATTTCAAAATTCAGCACATTAAAGGGAAAGAAAATAAGGTTGCTGATGCATTAAGTAGAAATGCAAGGCTGCACTTTACAGCAGTTATCAGCACTTATACAACAGATCTGGAAGAACAACTTAAAGCAGGAATAGAACAAGATGAAATTTACCAAAAGTTACAAGTAAAAGCAAAAGAAAATCCAATAGAAAGTTTAAGTAAAGGGTACAACTTGAATGAAAAAAGGATTCTTACTGTATAAAGACAGAATGTATGTACCTAATGTACCTAAAGTTAAGTTATTAATTTTATATGAAATCCATAAAACTCCATACTCAAGCCATCCAGTTTATCAGACGACTATAACTATGTTAAGAAAAGAATATTTTTGGCCAAACATTAAGACTAAACTAGCAGAATATAACTCTAGATGTTTTGCATGTCAGCAAGTAAAAACTGAACATCAACATCCAGCTGGATTACTTCAGCCATTGTCCATTCCTAGCTGGAAATGGGAGATAATTAGTCTTGATTTTGTTACTGGACTGCCTAAAAATCAGAATTTAAATGATTCTATAATGGTAGTGGTCGATAAACTAAGCAGCCCATTTTATACCTGTGAAAACTACGTATAAAGCTGCAAACATAGTTGATATCTTTTTAAAGCAAATTTTCTGACCACATGGGATACCGAAGGTTATAACACAGGGACTTCACTTAGTGAACATCTCACATAGCACATGCGATCGTGGGATATTAAAGAATACCCTTAATTTCCAGAGATATTCACCCAAACTCTTTTTGTTGAAACCCCCTCCCAATACTTAAAACCTCCTCCCCACCCCTTTTTATACCTCAACCCTTATAAACCACCCTACCCACCCACACCTTAAGCCCCTCATCCCCCCAATACTTGCAATATATTGGTTCAATTTTTAATAATTTTAAAACCCACATTATGAACTAGCGTGATAGGATATTGGTCAACAAGTGAAGCCCCCGTGGGTTATAATCTCAGATCGAGACCCTAAATTTATAGGTAACTTTTGGAAATCTTTGTTTAAAGGATTAATCACTACACTAAATTTTAGTACTTCGTTCCATCCTCAAACCGATGGACAGATTGAAAGAGTAAACCAAGTACTGGAAGATTTACTAATAATGTATGTAAATTATTAGCCAGGTAAATGGGAGGATTATTTGCATCTGGTAGAATTTGCTTATAATAATAATTATCAAGCTTCATCCAGATTTAGTCCTTTCGAAATATTGTATGGAAGAAAGTGTAACAATACTCTCTCTTGGATTAATCTGGTGGATAGATTAGTATTAGGTCATGAACTATTGAAATAAATGGAAGAAATTGTAAGGCAGGTACAAGGTAATCTGAAAACCGCGCAAGATAGAAAGAAAAGTCAAGCAGAACTTAAAAGAACTCCAAAGGAGTTTCAGGTAGGTTAACATGTGTTCATCAAGGTGAGACCCAAAAAGAGCTCTTTGAGGTTGGGTAGTTGTGCAAAACTAACACCTCATTACTGTGGTCCTTTTGAAATACTGTCCAGGATTGGACAGGTAGCCTATCAGTTAGCCTTACCACCGAATTTAAGAATTCATAATGTTTTTCACATTTCTGTATTAAATAAATATGTTCATGATGCTACTCATGTTTTTAACTGGAATAATGTACAGGTGGAACCAGAAGGAGATTTGCTGGTGGAACTGTACTATATCCTCGGGCGGAGGGAGATCACACTTCGGAACCGCACCATTGGCCAGGTAGGTGCAATGGAAGCACCTTAGTCCAGAGGAATCCACCTAGGAATTGGAAAGCCACATGCGGGATGCATATCCAATTCTGTTCCAGGGGAATTCTGAGGATGAGGAATAAATAACATCGAGGACGATGTTATGATTTAAGGGGGTGTGTATGTCACATGCCCCAATTTTGCAAAAAAACTATTTTATATTATTTGAGGAACAATATGTTAAATTTTATGCTAAGTTGTAATTGATGACCCAGTGGGGTCAAGGATATTTAATGTAAATTCTGAATATTTTATTTATAAATAAATAAATGAGGAGACACCAGCTTAAGAGAGTTGTTAAAAGAGTGTTTTCTGGTCAAATTGGTGGAGGAGACTGGGTGGAGAGCAAACTGACATGTTGCAGCATCCTCAAACCACTTCCAACTATTGCAGGTGGAAACCTCCCTACATTTGTGGTCATGATTCCCTGAGAAAGTGGAATCAGAGCAGGTGGCTCAATTAATGAAAACTGACCCAAAATACCTAGGCAATCTTTATAAAAATTCCCACTGAAGGGAGCTGAGGCTGATCATTCTAGAGAAGTGATCATTTAGGGTGAATTAATGTACTTTAGAGAAATTCAATGGAAGGAAAATATGGAAAGTGTTTGAGGGGATAACTGTTGATTGATTTAGTTGCGTATTTTAGGCTGAAGATCATACTGCTAAGAGCAGAGTGTTTTACTGAGGTATTGAACAAGTCAGTTGACAGAGGGTTCTACTATTTGCATTCTCCACCCAGTTGTCAGCCAAGAAGACTAGGAACAGGCTCGGGGGTCCTGAGGAAGCGTTGTTTGAGAACTCTCCAAGAGATTGGTAGGGAGGAACAGACTCCTAAAGCTGTTGTCGTCTGTCCTCAACAGGTTCTATGTTATTTATTTTATTGTTTTAGTTAAATAAATCTTAGTTTAACTGTTATATGAATGTTAAAAGTTCAGTTTGTGAAATTTTAGATTTAGTATTCTTATTAGATTGTTATAGAAATGAAATGGATTTAGAGAATAATGTATTAGAGTGAAAATAAATTTCTAAACTGTGTTTTTCCACACCTGGAAACCAGGTCGTACTCTAGCACAATTAGAATGCTTAAAGTAGATAAGTGAATGAAAATAATAGATAGGATTTTGAATCTGTATATAGCAGAGTAAATTTATTTCAATGTTTAAAATATTATGAAGGGAAAACAGTGTTATGATATATTTGTGTTTACTGTTTTTACTTAGTATAACTAAATAAAAATGCAGGAAAAGAAACAGTAAACTACACTAGAATTACAGTAATAATATACTAATACAATAAAAGCTTATAGAATATAGCAGCTAAGGATATAAACAAATTATTAACCACACAGTCTATCTTTTAAAACTATTAACTAAATCTTAAACTATTACTTAATATAAACTAGAATAGGGTTATGTTTACAAACCCTTTATTTATGAGAAGTAAACATAGTTACAAAGTTAACCTTCTATTCTTTACAGAGCTCAAGTTATAGAATAATAAATAAAAATAAATGTAATTAGTAATTAAAATAGAACTAAGAAATTACTTATTCAGGAAATAATTATCAATACCAGACAGGATTATAACCTATGAAAGAAAAACCCGAGGATCAAAACCCTAACTTTTAATTTATCTATTTATAAATTAATTTATTTAGGTTTTAATCTGACTACTTTAATAACTATGTAAACAAAATTTACAAGAAGATTACAACTCATACTTTAGACTGTTTACAGTCTTTTCTTAAGACAAATATCTTTTATAAACAAGTAAAATAAATATATAGTTAACAGGTTAATAAAACACCATGCACATGTAATAGCCAAACTGAAGTGCCTAAGTAATAATTAAATTAAGAATACATTTATGCAAGGGTTTCATTTCCATTAAACCCTAGCTATTCAAATCCTGAACTGGTAAGTATAAATTTATAAATTTTACATTGTGACTGATCTACAGTCTTCACAATAACAATATTTACTTACAAAAGATATCATTAATAGTAAATTTATTTCATTGACAGTTGAAGACGAAAACCCATCTTACAGTATTAGTATTTACAAGTTAAATTATAATAAACAGAGTAATTCGAAACAGGAGTCACTTAAAAACTATAAGTATAGGAGAAACCCCTTTTATTTTAAAAACCAGAGTATGATATTATCAAGCCGTAAGGCTATAATCCCTTTTACAAGTCAAGAAAACTAAATACAAGTCACGGCTTATAAGCCGGAGCTACCTAGCAACATGCAAGGGTTTTTAACAACAAAAATAAGTAATAACTTAAAACTAAGCATCTAAACATTGGAGGAATCGAAGCCATGCTTCCCTTCAAACTGTAAATCCTTTCCATTAACCTTTGCAAGTAGCGATATGCCACGTTAAACCGAGGCTTACCCATTTTGGCCATGAATTCAACCAGCGTTGGAGAGGGTTGTTTCAATCCCGAAGACGAAAGGTAACCTGCAAGAACAAGGCCGAATTCTTTAGTTAGATACTGTTTTTACTATGCTAAAATTGAAACTAGAAAATAAAAGTAATAGCAGGTTAATTCTATTTACCTGTAAGTAAGAAATATGGAGCCGAGGAGGTAACCAAACTAGTTCAAGGAAATGCACTTTGAACAGATGAAACCCTCTTGCCAAACCTGTGACAGAGGTAGTGAGGTTCTTGTTTTCAGTTTTACATCGATGAAGGAGAAAGCCACGAGCAGAGACAAGGGTAACACTATGCCCAGCTCTCTAAACTATCGACAGAGATAAGAAAACCACCCTCACGGTGTTCATAAACTTCCAGAACGAAACCACGTCACAAACTGGGAATTATTTCACTCTTGCACAACGATATAGCACTATACCACTCACTTAAGGACTGCCATTTGATGAACCAGTGAGCCTCTCATGGACGCGAAGGAACCCAGACAATGCAGAGACAAACCCTTGAAAGAGAAATGAAGAAGATAGGGCTTCTTTATGAGCTTTTAAATTGACCAATGCATGGTGGAGACTCATCCACGTGCCCATCAAGATTTTTACTCAGTAGTGGGTCAATCAATATAGTTCTCCTGCACTGTCGAGTAAAACATATTATTGCCAATGATTTATATGATAACCACGATGATAATGTTTGTTATAAAGTCAAATTAGTATCATTGCAATGATAAACAATAAAATCAAGCAATGGTAAAAACATTTGTTTGTATCGTTAACTTTTGCATTTAGAAAACCTTGTAATCAATCTTTAGTAAAAAAAATTATACAAAGATCAATAATGGAGTATATGGCTTTGACCATGAGTTGATAGTACTACTAATGACTATTCATACAAACCTTATGTTTGATGATACATGCTATATTATTAGAACTAGTGTTATGCATACACAAGTTGGTGAATTAATTTGTTTATAGATTAACTATATGTAAGTAAATATAGATAGTAATTCCACCCTAGAATAACTCTTATATTTGCATAAACTCTAGAGTGATTTGGTGTGAAAACATCTTGGAAGTTAATGTTCTTTTGGTCTCTATAAAGAACCAAACTCTTATTAAATCAAGCCATTATTTAGACTATACCTTGGTAGTTGCTAGGTCGTAAGACTACCTAGAGTTAAAAGTAAAAATCACTCAGTAATATGCTTAAGAGATATGATAATGCAATATTACAATAATACATGTGACTTGGTGGCACTTAGAAAAATCGAAATTATAGCTTGGTGGCTAGTAGTGCAAGAATGCTATTAGAACTATATATAAATAAACAGGATGCTACCCTTCACTATAAGAGCTGAATTAAAAGTAAACCTATGTAATCAGTTGTAAACTTTTTATTTGAAGGTCTTAGAATTATACTCATGCTTATAAAGCAGCACATTGAACATTAGACATAGCAATAGCAGTAAGTTCATGCTTTAGTCAAAGTGTTTCTATATTAAATCATGAGCCCTATGCTCATCAGTAAAACTTGTGAGTAACTGGGTATATAATAAAAAAATTTAAAAAAAAACTTAAGGAGAACTCATGCTGGTAAAACGCACTAGTATATTATGGACAATGGTCTTTACCTCATTGTGGCCTTGTTGTCTATTAATCAAATTATGCTCTAGCTATTTTATTATGCTAAAGAAGTACTTCTTGACTTAATGCAAAAACAAACTCCTTCTTGTTCAAAAATTTACCTACGGAACCTGTAAGAATCAGAAATCCAGCTGAGTTAGCAATTGCTAAGTGAGCCTCAGTTTAGAACATAGCTTCTCACTTACTTGACAAAAGAAAATCATCAGTACAGCTAGAAGCAACTGAATGCATATCATATACATATCATATTAAAATTAAAATGGTATTAGTTTTTATGCGTTTGAAGTTAATCATTACAATTGTTAACTGTTTCATTTTTCCGCTAGCCGCTAGTAGTTATCAAACTGCGACATTAGACATTTTATGTTACATTAAAAAATTTAAATTTTTGTGAAAATTTGGGGTTATGACAAAGGACGTTTCCATTCTAGTATTGCTATGAGATTGTTGAATATCTCCGTGGGATTTGAAAAAACAAGTAGTTAATTTGTGCACAAGTTTTGATGTGCTCGACATGAGGAAATTAGTAATGAAATTATGGATTTAACAAGGACTAAAATTGTCCTGTGAATATGAGTTACAGGAAGTGATGAAGATAATGAGTTGATGATGAAGTACAAACTATAGTTTTTTTGGTCTTGTCGGAAATGAAACAAGCTACAGGGTTTTGGGTGGTACATGTACTGAAGCAAGACATATGATTTTTGGTGTTGTAATAACTAAAGAGAGATACATGAATAGGGTTTTTTATATCACAATAACTCAAGTGATTTTCAAAAAATCAAGCGATTTTCAAAAATTCAAGTGCATTATAGGAACAAAGGAGGATTATAGAAACTACAGATGGTCACCAAAAGTGAAGAAAGTGTTAAAAACATCACCAGATTTCTTGTAGGTTGGTGCCTACACACTCTATTACAATGAGTTGGAGATCTATTTTTAGGAATTGGTGTCCCCTTTGGGTTGGATCATATAAAATTAAAAGTTGGTGTTTACTTTGTAAGCAATAGATTAGTGTCTCTAAGCATTTTATTAAAAAAAATTGGTTGTTTTCTCGCTTATTGGGTTTCAAACTTAAACCTTTATGTCTCATGTATTATTGATGATTGATGTCATTTCGATTGATAATTTATCTACAGTAAAACTTTAAAATTTGTATAATATTGATTCACCCCCCACCTCCCCCCCCTCTCAATATTGTTGAGTTTTCCAACAACATTTAACACTAGTACTTTGATCGTGTTAGATAGTGGTTCATTTATAGTATTTGAGTAATATATATCACTATGCTAACATTGATTTTTGCAGTTTTTTAGCATCTGTGATGGGCTAGCCATTTTTAAAGGATAACCCAAGGCTCCCTCTTCTTTTCCTTTACTCTCCTCTTCTCTAAAGATAATGAAATTTATCACTTCTATATCTTTGTAATTTTAGTGTAAATAATTATAATTTTGTGTATGTATCATATTTTAGATCACTTCCCATAGGTTGGACAATGATAAAATATCATGATATAGACTTTTACCTCCTATTAGATTTGTAGTCCTAATATTTCTATTTACTATTTTATAGTCTAACAATATTTTGTAGGACAAACCCCCTTTTGGAGGATCAAAGAGCTCACTTCAGATAATTTTTTTTTTAATTTTTTTTTAATTTATTTATTTTTATTTTTATTTTTATTTTTTGGTATCTCTAATTCTTAGGTTTTTAATAGCAATAAATCAATCCAAGGGGAAATCTAGACCGGTCACTATTCAATTCCCAGGGTTCCAACTAAACAAATCTCTTACCTCACCAACCAATAAGACCATTGTAATCCTTATTATTGGCCATAAGGACATACACTAGGAATTTATAAGGGATGCATAGTCCATTTTAATTCATCAGGTAGGGTGGTGGTGTCAATTCCCCCTAACTCTCTCTTTGTGCCATTTTCATGTGTGATATTTTATTTTCCTTTTTACTTAGCTTAGCATAGTTTTTTTGAATTTTTTTAATTAGTAATTAGACCATACGTGATTTTAGTTTGAAGGAATTTGGAGTCATGCTAATGTTTCATGTTTAATCATTCATGCATATTATCAATCACTCATTTAATTCCATCTAAAATCAATCCTAAAACATTCTAACTAATTCTACATTAATTAAAATCAACCCTCCCCAAAGACGTAACTCCGACGTCTATATTCCATAGATTTGTCACTTGTGGAGAAATTCTATAGTGAAGGGAATCTACTAGGTAGTGAATGTTGGGACCTTTCAGGATACACCCTCTATTGGTGTTAGTGTTGGACATACCCTTGCGACCCCGATATATTCCCCTTCTTGTGTAGCACCACACTTGATATTCAGATTTATTTCCAAGTACCTAATGTATATTGGAAACTCCCTTTTCCCCTTAAAAATTCAATTATAACAAACAATTGATCCCTACACCAAGTAGGTTCATAATTAGACGCACCTCAATTTAACAAGCAAATTAAATCCTTTCTTTGGTGAGTTCACAATTTGTTTATGCTTTCATTTTCTAGTAATTAGATAACACTTCATTTTCTACTAGTAAAGTAATCTATTAGTGTAGCTTGTGAGTATTGCATGTTTCATAGTTGTATCATTTTTTCCCAATAGTAAGGATATGGTCTTTATTTAATGCATGCTGAAACTTTGAATTACTTGATAAGTTATATTGTTAGGTTGTTTTTATAGTTTTGTAATATCCCAAGTCACCTTTTCTAATGGGACCATCCTATATTTTCATAGGGTCTACCTACTTTGGATTTTGTTTAGAATTTGACCTAAAAAGAAGAAGTTGAGTGTTGTGATGAAAATGGCACCCATCGCATTCACTTTCCCCCAAGGTCACTCTCAGTGAGTTGATATTTTTATCACATTCACATGCGTATCTAGGAAGCAACAATGGGCATGCAGGTGGAAGGATGTTGGTGGATTAGTAAAAAAAGGAAGAAAACTTCATTTTATTGTTGAGTTGTGGTGATGACTTGGAAATTGAAGAAAGATGTATATTTCTTTCCCAAAGAAGTTGCATAGGATACTGAAGTGAAAACATAATCGATTCTTTTCAAACATGAAGAAGTGCATTCTCATTGCTTGGCTATGATGTTTGGA
Organism: Pseudotsuga menziesii; assembly: GCA_001517045.1. Lineage (NCBI taxonomy): Eukaryota > Viridiplantae > Streptophyta > Pinopsida > Pinales > Pinaceae > Pseudotsuga > Pseudotsuga menziesii. The sequence goes on along the minus strand of LPNX011027171.1, from coordinate 58,906 downwards.
CTGGTCACCCACTAAGTCCAAGGAATGGGTGTTACAAAAATGTACATGATCATGGAAATATTGGTTCATGACAGATGCACCAATAGGTCACGATTGTGAAACATTGGGAAATGGCTTGGATTTCTTGCGAAAATATAAGTTCTGATAGACATGAAAGCCTAGGCAACTAGTGAAATGATTCTAAGAAGGAGTTGTTAAAATAATTATACTCTTAGAGACACAACAAAAAGGAGTGAATATGAGCACTGTTAGGATATTTAGACACTTAGGAGTTAGTTAAGATCAACTTGTGTAATATATCCGTTAGGTAAAAGTGTGTTTCTTTAGTATGCATTAGTATGCATTTGTAAATATTCTAATTCGACGGTCATGATATGTTCTAGACATAGAGTGATCCGACGGTTCAACTTCTATTAGATCATACCTACCATTGATTCGTGGCTTAACACCCGATTGGTCTATGATCTCTATTTAAAGAGCATAGAGGGTCCTTGGCTAGTTGATCGATTATGAGAAGCTCATGTAACTTTCTTTCTTATGCATAATAAATTTCTCCAAGTAGCTATTTGTCTGGGGCCGTGGACTGTTTCCCTCTTGAGGGTTTTAACCATGTGACAAACATCGGTGTGTTGATCTGTGATCTATTTGTGTGAAGTGGTTTCTCAAGGTGTTCGATCTTTTGGGAGTACCCTTTGTACCTGAACATGGTATCATCTCCCAAATTTTGCATTGGGTCAAAATTTCATAGTCACATTTTCCATATTAATTAGAGTTTGTCAAATTGATTGTAAGGGTAAAATAATTGCCAAGGAGGAAAATTACTAGTTTCCTAGGTTGGGGGTGGAAGCTTTGGGATTTGGAATTTGGGGGGAAATGAATGATGTTTGAACTTTAGAATGGAATAAATATTTAATAAATGATATAAATAAATAAATACAAGATAAAATTGAAGTGGCAATGGAGCATGGAGACACATGGAGACTATGGGTCCCACACAAGCTAGAATTTATGTGCCACATGGAATCCTCCTCTTGCAATTTTGAATCCATGGGAAGCCTAAAAATTCTTGGATGATTTACAAGGATAATACACTAGTCCATATGAATCATAGTTCTAATTTGGAAGGAAATGTAACTTACATGGGAGAGGAAGTGTCATTTTGGAGCTAGTGAGACACTTGGACTAGATTCCCCAGCTCTATGACAACAATGATGAAGATGCTATGAAACCTATAACAAAAATCAGATATGAATGATGAAATATGACATATATGACATTTCAGGTTGAAATATAGCATCCAATATGGTGCTCATGTGAGTTGGGGAAGCTCAATGGGTTCCTACTCAAATCGGGGGAAGATGGAAGGTTAGGAAAGGGAGGACACATGGAAAATATTGAGCCCACACCCAAATTAGAATTGGCTTGAGTTTGTGGATGGACTGGTAAACTTAAAAGGATAAGTATGTTTATACAATATAAGAATCAAAC
>LPNX011027171.1:0-55487 GCA_001517045.1 Pseudotsuga menziesii | reverse complement strand
CTCATCTTTGGCTTCCAATCAGCATAGTTGAAAGGAGATAGTAGAGTAACTTTTGAATCCATATTGAAGTTGTTGATATGCTCTAAGAGATACTCTCTGCAACCTGTAAAACAAACTAGGAGAAAATCTTGTAAGCTAGACAAGATCTTCTTCAAAGAGGGATAGGAGACTGGAAGCCCTCCTCAACTTTGTAGAACTTGATCAACCTTGTAGCTCTGATACCATGTAGAAATAATAGATCAACCTTGTAGCTCTGATACCATGTAGAAATAATAGATCAATGCTATGTGCAATGATGCTAAGAAGAAGCACAGGAAATAGATCTTGCTACTAAGAATTCTCACAAGCATACACAGGAAAATAAGAGAGAAGAAAAGAGACTGAATCACATGAATGAAGAGATGAATATTGGTGTGTATCCTTCCATTGAATAATTATGAATAATAGAGTACATAAATATATCTTCCCTCATAGGAAATTCGAATTGTATGGAAACAACTCATAAAGCTCAAAAAGGATGACTTACCCAAATATAGCAAACCCCCATAGGTGGATAAAGCACTTGCTAAATCTATCAAGGACCTCACGAGTTGGCAAAAGCATGAGTGAGTTGTCAAGGAGATGGAAGTAACATGCTAATCCTAGAAAATGGAGAAAAACTAATGGAGGATGGGTTGGAAACAAAAGAACCCGGTTTCCTAGTTGACTAGCTTTTATCTTATCCATAGAAAAGCAGGATAAAGCAGAAAAAGCAGAAAAAGCAGAAAAAGCAGAATCTGCTATAAGGTCCTGCATACTAATTCTAGATGAACCCAGAATCAGAAATAACTCATTCCTAGGATATAGATGGCATGCATTGACTTTAAGGTGCCACCTAATTAAGCTAGTGGGTGAATAAATAATAAAATAATGATTAATTATTTTATCCTAAGTTGTGAGTGGGTTTAATATATTCTAACAAACAAGAGAAGATATTTTGTTCATTTGTGAATTGTGAGAGCTAGTGGATGACTAGTTTTCTTGCCTCAACCAATTTCAAGGGTGAAAGATTCCCATCCAAGTTGGTGTTTGGAGAGGCCACTCAGGTATTTAATGGAGATTTAATAGAGTTTTATTTTCAAGTTTAAGCTACATTTCAGGTCTTGGTTCCTTCTATTGCAGCAATTTCTCTCAACCATTTCCAATTTTTATGGCATATTCTTGCTCATGGAGGGATTGCGCTTTGGGTGAGGTATTGATATCTTTGGGGAAGCTTATAATGAACCATTATTTTATTTTCTGATTTAAATGATATATATTTCAATTTAATAATACTCTCAGGTCTAAATACTGAAATATTTCATGTAAATATGTTAATCAATGAAGAAATAGTGCCATTTCCACACTATCTTGTTGTGAACCAATGTAATGTTGATGGATTCAAATGGATAAGTAAAATAATGATGGTTTATGGAATAATGGACTGTAATTTATGTATTTAAAAATTTCATAATACTCTCAGGTCTAAATACCCAAAATATCTCATGTATAAATGTTAAACAATGAATAAACAATGCCATTTCCCCACTACCTTGTTGTGAACCAATATAATGTTGATAGATTCGAATGGATAAGTAAAATAATGATGGTTTATGGATGAAAGAAATTTTATTTATGTATTATATGAGTTTAATGTTAATTACATAATCATTTTTGTTATTTTTGTTAGTTTCATAGCATTTGGAGAAGTTTTCCTATCATTCCCCCCAAGGTTGAAACTAGTTTTTGCATCTGAATTAAGGGATTTATAGAAGACATTAAAAGTTGAATGGTAATGCATATGAGTTAATATTTATTTACTTTACATTTAACCTTCTTCCATTCATAAATCCAAGTTGTCTTGAGGGCATTTGGGAAGCCATTTTCGGTATTCATTGTGGGGGAATTAGAACCCCAAACTACTAGTCAAAACTCCTACCTTGACCAGAATCTTAAACAAGTTTGCAGAAGAATTTAGAGGGTCATAAATATTTCCTTAAAATAATATTAAAACCTTAATATGAATCATATACTTTCTGTGAATATTTGGGAGCATTTGGACCAATTTGGAGACCTAGACATCAAAACTAGTTAAAGGTCGAAATTGGGGAAAAAGTGAAAAATTGGTCTTTTAATAAATTTCTAGAAATGGACATTACAGTGGTATCATATCATGATCTTGGAACCTGATGTGGTCTGATATTTAGGAGTACAAGAATTCAGGGACCACCATTAGATATTGAAACCAAAAGTGCTTTTGTTGAAGAGAAAATAAAAGTAGGAGAAGAAGGCAATTGTTTTGAGGAAACTATGACTAGGGATGAAAAGAGAACCTCATATGATGGTGAGGAGCATATAAAAATAATGAAACCTATATTTGATGACATAACCAATAACATGAACCAGAAGCTTATGAAAGTATTCAAATTGATGGCTAGCCAACTTAGGGGTAAGCTGTCAGCAAGGGGTAGTAGAAGTTTACATCATGGAGAGACACATAATACCATTAATTTTGAAAAATTTGATGATTGGTTGAATTGATATAGGAACAATAATGAAAACATGAATTCATTAAGGGAAAATCAACAATCCACAAGTTTGGAGGAGCTTGAAATGAGGAAAAATCATCCTACTTGTGAAAATATCCTAAATACACAATTAAAGGAAGAAATAGAGAATCATGAAGTGGAGCATCAATTACCTAAAGGTGATTGTAGAGAAGAACATAAAGAGAAAAGTGAATAGAAGGACACAATCCTTGATGACAGGGGTTTTGCAAATCAAAGAGCATATACTGATGGATTCTTGAACTATGAAGGAGTACCTACTGATGGTTGCTCACACCTCTATGTTGGTGACATAGAGATCACTTTTGAAAATGTTTCTTCTAGCCAAAATTCCATTAAACACGAAAATTAAGAACTTGTAGTAGTTGAATAAGAAACAAGATCATCTTTCCCATCACCACTTGAGCTTCATAAAGTTGGTCCAAGCAAGAAGCAAGAAGATGAGGAGGTTCATTTGCAAGAGCTTCATTTTCTTGAAGGGTACTTAAATATGAATGAAAAGAATATCCAAGAGTCCCTTAGAATACTACAGGACACTAAAGCATTGGTGTCAAATTCTTTTTGGAAAATTTCTTCATTTGAGAATCCATCCTTCCTTGAATACATGGAGAAGATTCAAAGAGAAATGTGCAACATTGAAGGTAATTTCATGTCTTTTATTTTTGATAGAAAAAATTTGGTTGAGCTTAATTAATTTTGACATGAAGAATACTTGAATAATAATCGGGATATTCATAATCTCCAAATTCAAAAAGAGCAACTTCTAGAGAGGCTGCAAGATTCTTGTTTTTCGTCCCATGTTTCAGATTGTCATATGGTATATTGCTTGGAGGTTTCTCATGACATGGTGGATCATGATAAATGTAGAAATTCGAATGTGCTTGATGTGTTTGAAGTTTAAATTTAAGAGATCCAAACACTTGATGTGGTGGAATAGGAACTTTAATTGTCTTTTGATGAAGGTTATGCAATTTTTAAAGAAGAGCATGATTCCTCTACATTGGAACCAATATATGACAAAGGTTTCACATTTTTGAAGGAGCTGTATGATACTACCCATATGGATCCTTCCCATGATGAAAATTATGCACTTTTAGATCATTTGGGTCAATTATTTCATTCTCCTACATCCTACAATTCCATGTTTTGCAACATTAGTCTCAATGAAGTATGGGTGAAAGGGTTCTTTTTTATGGTGCCACATGAAGAGTATGGAACTCCTAGATTTAATTTTTATGATGACATAGTTGGAGCACACTATTATTCACATTTTCAGCATCATCCTTTGTTAATTTATGATAATGCACATCTACATGGATGCACCTATGATATGCATTTGAGTCACTTGAAGAATCATGGTTTTTCTTGCTCAACACTTGGTTCATTTGATGTTGGAGGAACTTCATCCAACACTGGGGTGAATAGATTTATGATTGGAGAACATTTTTGTTGCCATCCACATATTTGTTATATCTTTAAGATTATCTCATTCATGGATGTATGGGTGAGACTTCTTTGAGTCATTTGAAGTATCTCTTCATTCACTTCTTGGATGAAAGAGTACATGGCTGAATATTTTGATGCATATCACATCCTTTTGGAGAAGAATTATGGGACATGGGATCCTCACCTATGTCATTGGAGAATATTTGATTGGTCACTTGAGGCTTGTACGCACTTGGAAAATGGTGGTCTACTTACTTGGAGGTACAAGCGCTTTGATGATTTTTTGATGAGGCGCCTCATTGATGTACATTTTTATTACGTTGTTATGTAATTTGATGATATATATTATGTACTCATGATGTTTGGAAGGATGAATAAAATAAAATGGGATCCCAGAACTCTATTTCCTAATGGTATAGGTTGGAGAGCACTCTTAATTGTTGGATTGCAATACAAGCAATGGAACCTTAGGATAGTTCTTAGTCCCATTGATTTCAATTTTTTTGGGAAACAAGTAATATGGGAGATGGATTCCCCAATTAATAAAGTGATTTTAATCATATTAGTGCAGCAGCAAGCATGGTGGTTCCTCTTGAAAATCTCCATGGAATCTCAAAGACTCAAAGTTGGGAAACTCAGTGGTAACTTCAAAGAATCATATAGAAAGCAGGTTCTTCAACAACCATGTTTGAAATTTATTGAGGACAAGCAATATTGGGAAGGGAGGATTTTTCATGTCCCAAATTTTTCATTGGGTCACAATGGAATAATCACATTTTCCATATTCATTATAGTTTTCCAAATTGATGCTAAGGGTCAAATAATTGCCAAGGAGGAAAATTACTAGCTTCCTAGGTTGGGGGTGGAAGCTTTGGGATTTGGAATAAGGGGGATAATGAATGATGTTTGAAATTTATAATGGAATAAATATTTAATAAAGGATATAAATAAATAAATACAATATAAATTTGAATTGGAAATGGAGCATGGATTGAGACTATGGGGCCCACACAAGCTAGAATTTGTGTGCCACATGGCATCCTCCTCTTACAATTTTGAATCCATGGGAAGCATAAATGTTCTTGGATGAGTTATAAGGATAATAAAATTGGAAATATTCATAATAGGTCAAATTTTGAAGGAAATTTAACTTACATGGGAGAGGAAGAGTCATTTTGGAGCTAGTGAGAAACTTGGACTAGATTCACTAGCTCTATGACAACAATGATGAAGATGCTATGACACCTATGACAAAAATAATATATGAAGGCTGAAATATGACATATATGAAATTTCAGGTTGAAATAGAGCATCCAAAATGTATCTCATGTGATTTGGGAAAGTTCAATTGGTTCCTACTCAAATTGGAGGAAGATGGAAGGCTAGGAAAGGGAGGACACATGACAAATCTTGATCCCACACCCAAATTCGAATTGAATTGAGTTTGTGGATGGATTTGTAAACTTAGAAGGCTATGTATGTTTATAAAATACATGAATAAAATAATATAATATATTTTTTTCATTTGATAAATTGTCATTTGTGAATTGTGAGAGCCAGTGGATGACTAGTTTTCTTGCCTTAGCCAATTTTGAGGGTGAAATATTCCCATCCAAGTTGGTGTTTGGAGAGGCCACTCAGGTATTTCATGGAGATTTAATGGATTTGTATTTTAAGGTGTAATATACAGGGAAGGTCTTGGTTCCTTCTATTTCATCAATTTCTCTCAACCATTTCCATTTTTTATGGCATATTCTTGCTCGTAGAGGGATTGCGCTTTGGGTGAGCTATTGATCTCTTCGGGGAAGCTTCTAATACCCCATTATTTTATTTTATGATGTAAATGATATATATTTAAATTTAATAATAATATATCATCTAAATACTGAAATATTTCATGTAAATATGTTAATCAATGAGGAAATAGTGCCATTTCCCCACTATCTTGTTGTGAACCATTGTAATGTTGATGGATTCGAATGGATAAGTAAAATAATGATGGTTTATGGATGAATGGACTATTATTTATGTATTTAAAAATTTAATAATTCTCTCAGGTATAAATACCCAAAATATTTCATGTATAAATTTTAAACAATGAAGAAACTATGCCATTTCCCCACTACCTTGTTGTGAACCAATATAATGCTGACAGATTCGAATGGATAAGCAAACTAATGATTTTTATGGATGAATGGAATATTATTTATGGATTATATGAGTTTAATTTTCATTAAATAATCATTTGGAGTTATTTTATTGAGTTTCATAGCATTTGGAGAAGTTTTCCTATCATTCCCCCCAAGGTTGAAACTAGTTTTTTGCATCTGATTTAAGGGAGTTATAGCAGACATTAAAAGTTGAATGGTGATGCATATATGTTAATATTAATTTAATTTACATGTAACATACTTCCATTCATAAATTATAGTTGTCTTGAGTGCATTTGGGAAGCCATTTTAAATATTCATTGTGGGGGAATTAGAACCCCAAATTACGAGTAAAAAATTCTACCTCGACCAGAATCTTAAACAAGTTTACAGAAGAATTTAAAGGGCCATAAATATTCCATGAAAATCATATTCAAACTTTGATGTCATTTATATACCTTATGTGAATATTTGGGAGAATTTGGACCAATTTGGAGACCTAGACATCAAAACTTGTCAAAGGTCAAAATTGGGGAAAAAGTGAAAAATTGGTCTTTTAATAAAATTTCCAAAAAAATACATTACACAATACAATAGGTTGATGCATTTTCATGATATATAATATGATTCCAATGGTTTTTCACTTTTATGACTTCGATTAGGTGGGGGATGAACAACATTCTTTCAAGAATGGTAGGAATTATTGCTCAGTTGTCGAGGATGGAAACACTTTGAGTGGGGGAGGTTGTTACATCCTTTCCTTCAAGAAGACAATGATATCCCACCAACACGGTCCTTATTGGGATCAAGAACATTATAATTATAGCAATCATGAATTATCATGGAAAATATAAAGCACATTATAAATTCCAAGAATCCTGAAAGGAGACATCAAGTATGGACATGCATATCGATCATGTGCATTACAACAAGGAATTTAACAGTTGGCATCAGTAGAAGAAAAACTTTCCATGGGTAAGGTGTGCTATTCCAATAGCCATGGAAACTTTTCATCATGAAGGAAAAATTGGCTAAGTGTAGATCATATACCATCTTATAGACTTGCATGGGGTTCCAATGGATATTCTTGACTTGTGGATGCAAGGTGTTGAGCAAAGGAATGCTGGAAAGGTGGTAGGAAGCTTGTGTGTGAAGCAAGAAGTTCATTTGGAATAGAAAAATGGCCATGTTGGATAAAAATAGAGACTGGTTTATTGTGCAAGGGCCAACAAAGGGTTCTGCTACAGTATAGTGTGTTGGAATTTTCAATACCTTGAAGGATAAGGTCTCACTAAAGCATAACCAAGACTTGTGTAGAATGATGAAGGTTAATTATGGGGATAAATTGGTGGGGGTTCTTATCCATCATATCACAACATAGTTCTATCAAACCTGCTTAATTGTATATAAACCCAATATACAAAAAATATATTACGTAATTAACAAAACACATTAGACATTGTCAAATAGAAAAATTAAGTTCCCCAACAATATTCATTTATATTAATTGAAAGGTTTCTAACACATAACATCTTCTTGGATCTACAACCTCAATTTATTATATACAGGATGACCCATTGTAAATTTACATAAATCAACAAGAACCGTAACTTAACTACATTTCTCAAAACCCAAACTTAGACAAAACATAGTCTATGCCCAAAACTCAGATTTGTTGTGATGTTCTACATCTTCTTTGTCTTCCTTCGATTATGATTTCTTCTATTTTTCCTCTATTTCTCTGCTTACCTTGAGTTATTTAAATAATTGCGGGAGTGGACCCAAAATACTTGGGGCCATTGGATGTTTATGCAATTCCTTCTTTGTAACCCTTACTACATTTCACAATTATGGACCTTTTCAAAAACAAAGGAGCCAACATGCCTCAACCAGAAGAGTTGACTTGCCATCAAGTCAACATGCTTATGTTCTTGAAGCTTATGCATATTCTGGTACAAACCCTTCAAAAAAAGGATCCAACTCTAGAACTTATGTGATTGTGTGACATTGGACGAATTCAAATTATTCTAGTTTTGTCTTCTATTTTCCCATTAAAATGTTTGTGTCAGTTGTGAAAGCTTGGTCCCTAGCCATTTCTAGTGTGGTGGGATTCTAGTTTTTTTAATTCTTCTAGTCTATGTATGAAAACTATTATAATTATGATAAGTTAGTGTATGTGGACTATGCAGTAGACCTTAGTTCCCATAGAGTCTTCTTTTGAGTGAGCGCATGCTCAAGGAGGTGATCCAATTCATCGTCCATCTATTATAACTATTGATACTTTCTCTCTCGTTCAAGTGGGTTTGTGGTTACTTGAGATTCTTCATGAAGCTATCATATCCTACCATGAAAATGTTCCACTAAGTGCTACTTTCTAGATAATATTCCAACCCAATAGTTAAGTGTGGAGTAAATTACTGGGATCTGCTGGGTTTTTTGTTGTAGACAAATTTGAGTGGTGGAATCTTGTTGAGTAATTGCAGGTACTTGAGCCATAAATTATACCTATTATGGATCACCCTGGGTTCGAATCATGATGCCTTCTTGCTATAAGGTTTCCTTCTTTGTTTCTAACTGCTACCATGATGTATAGATAAGGTGAATATCTTCTTGTGGCATTGCTACTGAAATTTATTTTGTGGTGGTTGGGACGTACTAACGGACTTTAGGACACATTGTGATCATCTAATCACAAAGGTTGGTGACTTGTTTTTCTAGTGCAATGTGAGATTGATGTTCCTATTTCTTATCCTTGATCACATATTCCAATTGAATTTGAAAATATTGATATTCTTATTGGAGAGTGTGGCTCTCATTCTTTTTATGGACCAATCTAATTTTGGCTTTAACCATAGTGCTGCAAATGTGCTCAACTAAATGTTGCATTAAATATGCTATCAATTTTGGAATTGTATCTCCTAGAGGAAATGATTATCGAGGCAAGCCACTGGGGCTAGAATGTGTCGATTGATTAGTAGGATGTTGTTTTTCTTCTTTGTGGTTGCTATGTACTATATTCTACCGGATCTCATCTATTCGAAAGGTGATAATATCCATTTTATTGGAATATCTATAAAATGGCTTGACAATTCTCAAGAGTCTCATTTATTGGATAAAGAGGGTTTATATGTTCATCCCTTAACTTAACATTAGGTGATCCTTCCTTTTGTACATCTTCCATTGGGGCTATTTCTTCTAAGTATTCATAATACTATGAGTGCTATGGTTTCTCCTATTCATTATTACATGGAGGGTCCATAATTTTATTCATCTATTGAAACAAGGGGTCTTTTATAGTAGCTTTCATATTTGTTGATGACTCTTTCCCTGTTTGTTCATCATTAGAGGAAATTTGGGGTCTAGAATGGGCCTGATAAGACAACGATCCAACAATAAATTCTTGTGACTTGGAATTCAAGAACCAATAGAATTTCAATAAAATGAGTTAACCATAATGGTTGACTTGACATATTTGTCATAAAAAACTACTTTTTTTGTCCCTATTTTCAACATATCTCCCTTTGTTTTTACTCAAATTTCGATTGAGAGGGCTTGTTGGATGCGGAATTAAATTATGCATTCAATGAGTACCCATGCTGTATAATTTTGATGGACATCGCTACTCAAAAATAAGAAATACCTAAAAAAATGTGACCCCGCTCAAAATTTGAGTAAAAAAAGTGAGATATGTTGAAAATACGAATAAAAAAAGTAGTTTTGTATTTCTTCCTCCAAAATTAATAAATATTATTTTATTATTTTAACTATTATTTAATTATTTTCCTTAGGAATCCCATTTTAGACCTCAAATTTCCTCTAATATGGGTCTATTCCTGTAAAGTCTATTCTTGTGTGTTGGTTTCTTGCGACACTAGGACACTTACGGTAGTATGGATAGAGTCCAATGGATAACCAAGAATATCAATGTTGAGGGTTTTATAGTTGATGTCCTAGAATAATTTGAATGCATCCATGGTGAAGTCAAGGGATAGTGGTTAGTGTAAGGGAAGGGAAGTGGATGGGGTAGATGACTGTGCACCTTGGGGTAGGAACTCATATTGGGGGGTGGGTATGGTGGTGGCGGCAGGGAGGGGTTTAATTTTGGGGGGTTTGGTGACATGAGGATGGTTTGGGATGAATAGGAAAGTGAGAGATTCTTTCACAAGATTGAATGGAATCATCTTAAGTTCGTTGAGGGATTCTAGTGTTTATGGAAGGCTAATAAGAGGTTCAGTTGGAATAGGAAGTGATGAAGGGGGTATCTCAGTTAGGGTTTCAATAGGACCATTATCCACTTTTTAATTATGCCCGATTGTGAACAAATATTGAAGAAAATTATAGGAAATATCTTTGTGTGTTGTCATAACTATGACGCCTAGCCAACTGCATACTTGTTTTGAATTTTGGGGGATTAAAAATAGGAAGTATTTTGTTTTAATTCCTTGTGGATAAATAAAGGTATTTTATCTATCCATACTAAACCAAATATTTGTTGTATAGTTAATTAGAAGCATACACATAATCCTATCAATTGGAATAAACATTATGGATGGTGCCATTTTCCAAAGGTGGTTTCATTGAAAGCTACGTTGGTGGCATCTCGATGGGTCTTCCATGGGGAAAATTGTAATACTACAATATTCCTATCTGAAGGAGTCGAAAATTCCGGTCATTTTGGTGTGTGCCAATCCCACATTGCCAATTCTACCAAAAATAGATGAAAATAAATTATCCCCTAGAGTTGTGTGCATATACGTATTCCTAAGCTAATTCATCCATCAAATATTTTCACCAATTTAATTATACACCTTGAACACAAAGTTTAACAATGGATATTGTATCCAAAGTGCACTCCCCCTTAGTGTACTTCCACATGATTCGTTCTGCAATGGTATGGCATGCAATTTTGATCTGTGGGCTATTAATATCAATGATCATAGTTCCCTTCCCTCCTTTCTTAGTTTCTTATTGGTCATACAAATGTGGCTTTGTTTGATTTATTCCTATCTTGTGATTGCCCTGAAATGATGTAGCTACATCCTCACCAAACATGGATAATATCGTCAAATGATGGATATCATCAAAATGAATTGGGTATTCTTGGTATATTTGTAGAGGATGGCCATGTAGTTTGCTGATAAAAAACCTGGTACATATTAGTACTTTTCTTGTGGTTGCCAACACTAGAAGTTCCTTTGAATTCATTAAGGTAGAGTCCTTGAGGGGTGTGAAAGATGACTTCCAAATTGGTTCAACATCTTCATTTCTAGATGATATCAAATCCATGTAGCATTTAGGAATAAGGTTGGGTATATATTTCCATTAGAAAAAATAAAATCCACTAGCCTTGTCTAGTATATTTTCCCTTATAAATCATCAAGTACTTGAATTCGAGGATCAATAGGATCGGCAATGAAACTTATCGGAAGCAACGGCAAAAATATCAGAAAATATTGACAAATGTCGTTTTGCATTAAAAAATACAAAAATAAACATTTTTTTTCATTTTTTTAACATCTAAAGCAACAACAACATCAAATAAACACATTTCCACATAAATATTAAAATACAACTCATATATAAGATGCATAATATGTCAAATGGTGGATCGTGATCAAATATCGAGTTCGACTATATAGTATAAAGTATCAAAATACTGAAAATACTGAAATGTGTTCTTGATGGAATGATAGAAAATCACATCAAATGATCAAAATAAATGTCTCTCAAGAGATGAATCGTCATGACTCATGAGGCATGTAGATAGTGTATAGAGTCTAGACATAGGACACCAACATAGTATGATAGTACAATGATAAATAATAGGAATCAAGTCATCAACTCCCTAAGGATGATCCTCTAATCAATCTACCCCTTTTACGGGTCAAGGGCAGTGGCAGTGGAACCACTCTTCCTCTAGAAGCAGTAGGTGGTCGTGGAGGTGGTACAGATGAGCCTGGGGTGGAACTAGAACCTCCAACTGCTCGAGTAGATACTGTGGATGAGGGGGAGGTGAATGTGATTTGTCTCCTCCCAGTCCCAACTATATGACTATGAGGAGGTGGTGGCACTGGAGTTGGTCGACGCTGCAAATGAGTATCAACCTCCTCCTCAATGCCCTCATAGTCATCCTCTGGAAGTGGAACATCAACATCCCCCTCTTCCCCCTCCTCCTTCGACAGATCTGCATCATCCTCCTCCTCTTCTTCCAACCATTCAGGTGCCTCATCCATCACAGGATCCTCTGTCTCCACCCTCCATTTGCTGGTAGTGTCAATGTCATCCAATGAAATGGCATCTGAATTGAGCACTTTCTCAATTTGTTTCACCTGCAACCTTATATTGTAGTAGACATAAACCATGTCATTAAGGTGCTAAGAAAGTAACTTGCATTAGTATGAGATCCATAGTTAGGGGGTGATAAATGATGATAAATTCAAATTCAAAATTGTAATAAATTATATTTAAAATTAATAAAATTATAAAGAAGCAAAGATTATAAATTTAAGTTTAAACTTTAACATTTCTAAATTGAAAATTCTAACCTTTTGCGCTTCTTGGAGTGTATCTTCTCAAAGACACTCCAATTGTACTCACACCCTAATGAGCTGCAACTTTGAATTAGCACTTTAATGGCAAGTTTTTACAACTCTGGGACTCTGCGACCATAGTTAGTCCACCACACATCTACAAAGAAAACAAGGAAGGTAAATGGTAAGACAAAATTCAAATTACAAATTACAATGTATTAAATTTTTACCAAGTAAATAACATAGAAATGAAAGGGTAATTAATTAAGAATCTAAGAGATAAAAATTTTAAAGTTTTAAACAAATTGTACCTGGCATCCTTGTGGTTCTATCCTGGATAGCCATGTCATAGCCAAAAGTGCCACTTGACATCCTATATATCTCCATCTGTTTAGAAATCTCTACGCGCTCAAAGGGAGTTAACACCATCCTTTAAACACACTGGAGAAAGCCATCCATGACCTTCGCATCAAACTGAAAGCCACATGCATAAGAGAAAGTAGGGTTGAGGTAGAGCCCCGCTACATGAATGGGACAATGGAGAGTATTATTCAATCGTTCATCAATCACACTCCATAGTTCAACTTGTCTTGTGAGTCCCACCTCCCCCTTGTCCTCATAGTAGTGATGGATAGCTTCCTTGGCCCTACCCATGGCCTCATACAAGTAGCCCATTGCGGGCTTTTCACCATCAACTAAACGAAGAACCTTTACCAAAGGTTCATTGATGGCATATACCTCCTCCAATCCTGCCTAAAAAGTCAAATCAAATTGCACCATTCGAGCAATGGCTTTCCCATCTTGTTTGGTGCCATAGACACAAGATGCCCACTCATAAGAAAGAAACATCCGTTGCAATTCCATCATAACCTTATGCATAGTCTGAAGAGAAATGAAGGAAGTGGCGAATCGTGTGATTGCAGGCCACATCAACTCCTTGTTTCCCGTGAAGCGTCTCATGAGTGAAAGAACATATGTATGATTGTATATATATTTTGTCACACTCCGAGTTGAATCAATGACTTCCTTGATCCAAGGAATTTTTCCCATGTCCTCTACCATCAAATCAATGCAATGGGAAGCACAAGGAGTCCAATACAAGCTTGCATACCTCTCCATAAGCATCCTCCTAGTAGCAACATAATTGGTATCGTTTTCCGTAATGACTTGGACAACATATTGTGGACCTATCTCTTGGATAAACTTATCCAACAAATCACATAATAAGTGTGCATATTTAACATAGGGATATGCATCGACAGATTTGATAAAAATTGTCCCCCTGGGACAATTGACCAAGAAATTGATAATGGATCTGCCCTTCCCATCAGTCCATCCATCTAACATAACACTGCAACCAGTGGCTACCCATGACTGTCTGGGCTCATCTAATATCTGGGTGCAATCAACCTTCTCCTCATCAAGGATTCTCCCTCTCAAATCATTATAGGAAGGCCCACTATAATCTGGACCAATAGCACCAGTAGCTAGAAACATGGCATGATAGTAGGGGTTGTTTTTGGCGATGTTGAAAGGCACATCACCCCATAGAAAATATTTTTTCACAACTCTATCCGCCTCTTCCTTCTCCCTTTGTTTGAGCATGGTTCGAATAGAAGGTTTCCTCGAATACGATGCCACATAAGGTGAGGTTGAAGAAGGCACAGTGGAATGTGGGGGACCTGTAGATGAGGAGAAGGAATGCATGTCACTTGTGGCTCCCATGGTTTGTGACTGTGTTCTAGATGCAAGTTCATTTGTAAATTCCTCCTTCTCATCCCTCTTCTTAGCCATGTCAAGAATGGATTGGTTTGCAATACGCATCACTTCTAGGGTAACAGTAGGACAAACATCCACTTCATGCCCAACAAGTTTGGCAAGGTGGTATTTCAAGCGGCTAATTCCACCAGAAATATCCTTCCCACATAGTTTGCAATTCAACCTTTGTCGATTATTAGGGTCAATTGGCTGCCCATACTCCCACATTGGATCCAATGGCTTTGGCATTGTTTCACCTATGCCACAACAAACAAACAAAAATGAATACATTTTAAAATGTTCTTCTTTAAAATTTTGAAAACAATGAAATTATTAAAACATTCAAAGAAATGGAGGGTGGCCTACCTAAAAGGATAAAACCCTATAGGCTATGATTGTAATGGAAAATCTACACCCCACACTAAATCTAAACCTAAACCCTACACTAAATCTACATTAACCAAAAAATCTCAAGCAAAAAGAAAAATAATGAAAGAATACATACCTGAATAGATTTAGATGGCAATGGAAGCTTGATCATTTGCCCCCTTCCTCTCCTGTAGAAAATTGCCCAAAACAGCAGTGCCCTACTTCCTCCAAGCCACAAAGTGCAAATGAACCGGAAAAACCCGTTCGCAGCCTCTTTATGGCGAAAAAACCGAATTTTTTTATGAGTAGGGAGATATTTTCTATCGACTCGTGATATATACTGAATATATCGCGATATTTTTAAAGTGTTGCGATATTTTTAAAAATCAGGAAAATGTCGTGATTTTTTTATGGTGATATATCACCGGCTCCTTTGACTCCCGATATATCACGATGTCAGTGATATATCGTCGATATATGTAACTATGATCTATCCCATATTCATTAACTGATATTTTGCATCTGATATGACTAAGTGGTGTTTTTGCGTCACATATTAGTCATTTGGTTATTTCCCAGTTGTGAGGATCAACATGATATCTCATAAGTGATCTAAAATAGATTATACTATGAACATAGTTGCATCCCATAATTGATCATTAA
Source organism: Pseudotsuga menziesii (assembly GCA_001517045.1). Lineage (NCBI taxonomy): Eukaryota > Viridiplantae > Streptophyta > Pinopsida > Pinales > Pinaceae > Pseudotsuga > Pseudotsuga menziesii. The sequence continues at coordinate 39,986 of LPNX011027171.1, read as the reverse complement.
TCAGTCATTTGGATTCCCCTATGACTAATCATGACAAGTGATCATTCCCATGGTTGTATTTCCATGGCTTGACTACTAGCTCAAAAGAGAACTCACAAAATAGAAGTAACCATATGCAAATACGACCTTCTCATATAGTTTTTTTCACTTGTTACTTGAGAGATGAATGATATATGAAAAACTTGAAGTACCCTCCTAGTAAGTAGTGTAATAACTTCTACAAGGCATACATCATCGCCAATCCTTCTCTTTCTATAGTTGCATAGTTGCATCCATAATGATATAGCTTCCTGTTGGTGAAGTACACAAGGTGATAAATGCCACCTTCTCTTGGTTGATGCAACACAATTCCAAGGGGAATGTTAGATGCATCAACATGTATATGAAACCATTTTACCTAGTCAAGAAACATAAGGACGGGGGTGTTAACCATTTTTTCTTTGAGGATTATAAAATATTTTTCTTAATCCGAGATCTAGTGGAAGGATTCTGATTTCTTTAGTAGTTTCTATAAAGGAGTTCTCGAATACAATCATAGTTTCAAATAAATTATCGGTAGTATCCTATATGCCCCAAAGTTGATTTCAATTGATTCATAGATGCAGGGGCTGAAATATTCACATTGACAACGATCTTTCCAAGGTCTACTAAAGCTTTGTCATGAGAAACAATATGTCCTAATAGGTTTCCAAATGGAACATAGAAAATGTATTTTCAAGAGTTCAAATAGATATGCATATGATGATAGTGAACTAACATCAATCAGAGTAGTGTAACATGATCTTTGAGTAGGATGTAAACTATCCAATCATCCAGGTACACCTCCAAAATTTGTCAAGGAACTCCTTGAAATATTTTATCACAATTCTTAAGAAAAATATAGGTGCATTCTTTAATCCAAATGACATATTGGAGTATCTTAGTCGACTGGTTTGTTGAGATTACAGCATTGGGAGTCATTCTCCAGTCTTGTAATATCAAGACAGTAGGCTTTTGTAGTCCTACGAATATCCTCATATGATTGAGGTGGTGATGTTGTAAAGTATTATGAGTAATATCAAGATATTAGGCTTGTGTAGTCCTACGAATATTCTCATATGATTGAGGTGGACAGCAGGCTTGTGTAGTCCTACAAATATCGTCATATGATTGAGGTGGTGATGTTGTAAAGTCTTGTGAGTAATATCAAGATAGTAGGCTTGTGTAGCCCTATGAAAATCCTGATATGATTGAGGTGGATAGTAGGCTTGTGTATCCCTACGAATATCCTCATATGATTGAGGTGGATAGTAGGCTTATGTAGTCCTATGAATATCATCATATGATTGAGGTGGATAGTAGGCTTGTGTAATCCTAAGAATATCCTCATATGATTGAGGTGGACAGTAGGATTTTGTAGTCCTATGAATATCCTCATATGATTGAGGTGGACAGTAGGCTTATGTAGTCCTACGAATATCCTCATGTTGTGAGGTGGTGTACTTTCCTATGTGATGTATGGATAGTCATAGTCAACAGGTGCTACAAGTCTCCTTTAGGGATTATCTACCCCTAGAGTGATTTACTTTAGCATATGACTATATGACCTGGAGCAATACATATGATCATAGTTTCAGAAACAATCTTATGAGTATGATATGATTAATTAATGAAAAAAAAACACACATGGACCATGCAGAGATATTTATTATAAGGACAGAGATAGAGAGAGAATTTGAATTGCAGTTATGGTAAACAACTTCAGTTAATTAAGGGTTCAATTCCTTAATTTATGCAAATGGTTATTGGAAATAAACACTAATGGAGATGCACTAGTTCTGTTCAGTTACATTAAGTTATGTTCAGTTACATTGAGTTCAACTTAGTTACATTCAGTTCAACTCAGTTACATTCATTTCAACTCAGTTAACTACTCAGTTAGAGTTAGTTAATTAATTGAAGGCGCATATATTCATGTGGAAGATAATTATGGAGTACCATCTTGACACCAGATCAGTATGGGGTGCATGATTAAAGATGGATTAGTGTTCTAAGTGTTAACAAGTTATTGCTACATGCAACCATTCTATTTTTTTGTAAAACCTAATTTGACTTGTTATTAAAGTGCTATGCACTTGGAAATTTAGATACGATGTTCCATTCGATCTCCACTCTCTGGTGCTATCAGCGAAAGAAATTTTCTATTGTGTTGTAATCATTCTCTGCTACTTATCAATCATACTCTAAGATCATTTGTTGGGTTTTTTATCCTCCAAATCGGTAGAGGGTTTTCCCAGGGTATATCATGTGTTCTATGGTTTGATTTATGTCTTTGGACTATTGACGAGATTTATATGCACTGTTATTATGGATTAAAGTTTTAAAGTTCAAGTTTCTTCATATTTTTCTCAATCACTAACATGGTTGACTAGGTCCTCTAATTGACTGGCGATAATCGGTCCCATAGAAACAGTTGGTCAATTAAGTTGATGTAACTACTTTGTAATTGAATAATTAAATGTAACACAATGTATATAGGCTGATGAGTTGTGATTCAGATAGTTCTCTATTACTCTTGTATATATTATGGATCTAATATAATAAACGTGTTGTTGATGTTCCCTTTACTTTGGTGTCTTCTTGTATATAATAATGTGAATTCCTCATCTTATCTATAATTTATGTTATTTATATGTCATGTAACCCCGTAGATTACAACATTAGTTATGTTGGAAGTTGTACTATTGGGATTTAAATATGACTATGTCTACATAAATGATAAGTGACGAAGATATCAAATAATGGTGGAATTAAAAAATGACAAATTATATCCAGAATTATGCTAGAATAAATAAACCGTCGTTAGTGAAATCAAACGAAATATTCTTTACTGAAATGAAAAAAAACTTTATCGAATCCATCCCACATGAATTGAAAAGGCTGATTGACCACATTAATGAAAAAATAGACCCTACCAATGAAAGAATGTTATTGTACAAACTCAATAATGATGGATGTACAAATCTGTATGAGTGGCTAAAATATATATGAGATGGATTCTGCAAAGAACAATCCATTAAAAAAAAATATGTCACCAATGTCAAGAAAATATTCTATGATGACCTCTACAACTCATTCTTCGTTACTATACCAAAGTTTCTATTCAAATTTTTGATTGAGCATAGAGTTTTCCATTTAGTCGAAGGACGACCATCGTTGGAGACTAGAATAAATTCATATTGGGAGTAGAAATAGAGATTCTAAGAAAAAATTATTCAAGAAATTTAGTGAGAGTACCTTCTCAGTAAATGAGCCGAGTAATTGAAACGGCCTTTGTAACCATTCAATAGTCGGGTCAACAATGGGGGGGTCACTCACCATATGAACATGAGTATATAGAGAGATGACCATAGTCAATGATGAGAAATAAACATATGAATATTTCTAAGAAAACCATTATGCCTCGATGAAATATATATATATATATATATATAGCCAGTTATAAGCCCTTTGTAGACATCCAAAAGATTGAAAGAGAGAAAAGAATTAAAATACATGAGGAAATTAGAGATATTAGGAGTCCTTTGAGAGGGAAAAGTGTTATGAAGAAACTGGAAAGAAAATTAAAGATTCCAAAAGTCCTACCCAAGTCGAGGAAAAGTCGACCAATGAATGGAGAAGGTGAGGAGTCGACACTAGTAGTGTAACACCCCGTTTTTGACCCCATGATATTTTTATTGTACATGATGTATATATTGTATGAATCGTGGCAAGGAGCTCAAGGCCAAGGCCCTTCCATTGATGGATGTTTTTTATATAGGTGATCAAGGTTGACACATATGGTTTTTGTGCTAAGTGAAGAACAATACATATATTTTGATATATCATGTAAATGCACAATTTAATAAAATACCACAACTAGCTATGGAACTGCAATGTAAAATAGATGGATGTTTTGTATATAGGTGATCAATGTTGATACATATGGTTTTTGTGCTAAGTCAAGAACAATAGATATATTTTGATATATCATGTAAATGCAAAATTTAATAAAATACCACAACTAGCTATGAAACTACAATGTAAAATAGATGGGGGCATGATTTCACAAGGGATAGGGTGGGGGAGTTGGTAAAACCTATGATACTATAGGATTAAGCTATATGTCATTGAGAAAACCATTGAACCTCAGCTACCTTTTTGTCTTTGCACTCAATCATTAATTCCTTCCAGAAATTGGATGAGGCAGTTAATTCCTGGGGCAGTGCAAGGCATGGCAGACTGTAGTTTGCGCAGGCCTGTATCTTGGGGGAAGCCACACCTTTTCTTCTACAGGAAGAAAGCACGTGATGTGGACCCTGTCCATTAGAGGAGATTGTGTTTGGGTTTTTTTCACTCCTCCTCAGTCATTCTAGGGGGTATGGGAACCATTCCATCATTGTTCACTAGTCTACCATTTCAATCTCTCCAAATTGCTCATGCGCTATGTGTGTTCATTGATGTTACTAAACCATGGTTTTTGTCTCTGTTTGTCCATCCCTGATCCCATCATCGTGTTGGTTCACTTCCTGGAACTAAAAAACTAGTTATCTCCAAGTATTTTCCTTGTTGAGCAAGAGAGCATGGGTTCATGGTTCAGATGAGCCGATTTCACTCTCCCAAGTCATGGAAGGTGTTTCTGCAATGGGTTTCCCTAGTACAGAGTGATAAATCTTGTTTTGATGGTATACAATGTGGTTGTTTGTTGTGCACCCTGGTTTTGGGTATGTTTGGTATGAAAGAAAAAGGAGTGGAAGAGAAGAGCAATGTACTTGTAACTGGTGCAGAAAGGAACCTCAGGAAAAGATAAGAGTGGATGGTAGATCCTTACTGCATTCCCTAAAGATCACTATAATGGAGGCATAGCCTAAGGGACTGTTGAGTAGAGAAAGGGATGCTAACTTGTGTTAGGGTGCAGGTAATGTGGACGATGGGCCAGAGAGATATTGTGGAGGTGTCCTTAGCTCTTGAGTGATCCACTAGTCTAGTCATTTTACCTTTCCACTACCTTAACAACCTATAAACCCAAGGGATATTGGGTTGGTCTTGGGGCGTGTTAATCCAATTAGATCTTGGTTTGGCAGAGTCTTGTTTTTCATTGTCCTTGTGTGTAATCCTTGGTTGGACAGATTGTTAACCCAACTGTGAGAGATGTTTTGGTCTTGGGGCTTGTGAACCCATCTATTGGCTTGGCTAGTCCTTAATGCAAGTGTTGGATTGATAAGCCTACAGCCTATAACCCAACTAGGTGTTGGATTAGCTAGACATTCTGATAAGTCCAACTAGGTGTTGGCTTGACTATGTGTTAAAATGTCTGGCTATGTGTGAGTCTTTTGTTCCCTAGTTCCTTGTGGAATCATGCCTAGCTCGGGGGTGGAAGTGGTGTTGAGAGATTAAAGAATGCATTTTCCTATGGTTGGGTGGGATGTTGCAACTACATAGATCGTTGCAAGACAACTTCATCCTTCAAGATAAGTATTCTTGTTATGTTGATTATGCAATGTATTTTTCTATGAATTGTTCTGTTCACGATTGAATGCTTAATAATGATGAAGTCAATGTTTACTTGTGTATATTTCCTGCATTTTATCTCTATTTTTCCTTAGATGTTTTATGCATTTTCTCCTAAGTCCATGGAGGCTGGAAGCCTGTTACAGAGGTTAGAATGCTTTTGACTTGGTGTTTTCTCCCTTTGAAATCTTCCGAGGAAAGGAAGAAGGCGGAAGGTAGGAAGGAGTAGTTGAATTAGGCATAAAGGTTGTGTTTTTGCATATCAGGATATGTAGCAGAAGGCAAAAGGTGAAATGCGAGAGGCAGGAGAAATATGTTCCATTGGCACAAAATGTGGGATTTTCGACTTCTGAGATCCGCCTACCAAAGGTGGAAGGCGGAAGGTGGAAATCCAAAAAAGGGTCAAGGTTAATAGTTTGTCTTCCAATTCCCAAGTTCCACACTGGAGGGAGGAAAGGAAGAATGCGGAAGGCAGAAGCAAGGATAGGTGTTTCGTCCTTTGATAGTTTTTATACTCTCGAGTTTCGAAGTATGGAAGGTGGAAGAGAGGAAGGCAAAACGGTGGTTGAAAGACTCCATCTAAATTTAATGTTATGATTTTTGAAGTCTGAGGTCAGAGGGTGGAATTCAGAAGGACAGAGAAAAGTTAAGTCAAAAGTGTAAGTTCCTGGGTTCTGAGTTCCACAACGAAAGTGCGGAACGAGGAAGGAGGAAAAGACTGTTGAAGTTTCCTTCGCACATTTGGGTTTCTGATTTCTGAGTTTCGAAGTGCGGAAGGAGAAAAGCGAAGTGTAGAAGTGGAAGGTTGGCATAACATTTCGTCGAAAAAATTGAAGTTCCAATTTCTGACTTTTGAGGTCGGCAGTGCAGAAGTGAAAGTGCGGAAAGGATCGGGTTAGTACAGATATGGCCATTCTCGATGCATAATGGATAATGGAAGGGAATAATGAATGGTATAGTGGTTCTAAGCCTAAGATGAAGGTTGGAGAATAGGTTAACTTCCATACCCAGTGTTTATCAGAAGAGCAAAGAGGTTCATTAAGCAAAAATTTTAAATTCTCCGCATTATGGGGTATAGGGACATAACATTGTGGTATCAGAGCTAATGGTTGCAATATTGGGCCTAGATGGGCTGTGTGAATAGTTTAAAAAACTGTTGGTTGCAACATTGCAGCTAACAATGTTTTTAATTTTTGAAAAGTATCATGTATCTAACAAACATGTCTGTTAACACATTTTTGCAGAGTCATAGTGAAAATTAGAAAGGTGAGTTTTTAAGCACAAGCCATGAGAGCCTAAAACGAGAATGATATACAATATCCCCATGGGTATGACAAAGATGTTATGGGTGAGAACGTTAGAGTCAAAAATGATGAAACCGATTCTAATGGAAGGAGATATTGGGATACCCTGCCATATTTTGTAGCCGCCGTCAGAAACCTAAGGGTGGAAATGCAGAGTTACAGAGAAGACAATGAAAAATTGGTCAAGGCTCAAGAAGATTAGAATCAGCTAAAGGTATCCATGCTACAGAGTTTGACAGACTTACAAATAAATATGAACTCTGGGCATGGGATAGTAAGGAAAAAAGAAAGTAAGAGCAACACTAGAAGAAGGAAAAGGACTTCTAGTGGGTCATCTGACTCAGAAGAATCCAGTGGGGGTTCAAGCTCCTCTTCTCACAAGAGAAAGAGAAATATGCACCACATGAATAATTTTCGAGATGAATTTGAGAAGGCTAAACCTCCTACCTTTAATGGTGAGATAAATACTGGTAAAGAAGCTAAAGCTTGGATTCTTGGGATGAGGAAGTATTTCCAAGTCCATGACTATTCAGGAAACATGAAGGAAAGGGTTTCCATTTTCAATATGAATGGAAGGGAATCCATTTGGTGGGAGCACCTCAAAGAAGTAAATAGGATTAGTGAAAGAAGGCTTAAGTGGAAACAGTTAAAGAAGTAATTCAAGCAAAAATACATCTCTAATAGGTATTATGATGACAAAATTAAGGAATTCCATGAGCTAAGATTGGGACAGATGACAATGGAATAATATTCCAATAAGTTCTTAGAGTTGTTAAGATATGTCAGGTGCATCAGAGATGAGAAGGTGAATATCGAACATTTTTTTAGTGGATTACCTCGGTCTTGCAAATACTGAATTGAGTTTGATGAGCTTATAACACGGGAAGAGGCTATCAAAAAGGCCAAGTACTGTTATGAACCAAAAAAAGGAAATCTTGATTATCATAAGGCTTGGAAGGAAAAGAAGAATGAGAAGTTTGAACAAATAAAGAAAGGATTCAAACCTTCCAACTTCAGGAACCAACAACAAAGGAAACCATCACAGACTATAAATGAGCCAACCAGAGTGACAAGGGAAAATCCAAGAGATCCACCACAGAATAGAGAACCCCTCCAATGTTGGAGGGGTGGAGGACCCCACACGTGGAGGAACTGTCCTCATGAGTAAGGGTATGTAAGGTCAACTTACAACATCTAGGAAGCTGAAACTATTGGTCAGGTGGCAAGGACACTACCTAGGATTTATGCAGTGTTAGAGGACTGACAGGTAGAACATCAATCAACGATGGTTGAGGTTCCAGGTAAGATTTCTGAGCAATCTATCTCTATCTTGATTGACCCTGGTTCTACTCACATTTGTATTACTCCTAGGATTGTTGAAGTTTGTGCTTTTAAGAAGTCAAAGCATAGTAAGTCATGGTTATTTCAACTAGCCACTGGGACCAAGAGGAAGGCTAGTGAGATTATAGAAAAATGTCCATTAGAGATGCATGGGTTAGTGACTTATGTAGATCTGAACGTTTTTCTACTTGGTTCCTATGACATTCTCATTGGAATGGATTATCTAGAAGCTCACAAGGTAAATCCTGACTATTACAATAAGAATTTTTAATGCATGGATGAAGAAAGAAACCTAAGAGTGGTAAGAGGCACCCCAAAAGTGGTTTCCGTTAGGCATATTTCATCCATGTAGCTGAACAAGTTATGTAGGAAAGGTTTTCAATTATATGCATCCCATGTTTTGGAAGAAACAGAGAATGAAACTGCTAGGTTGGAGGATTTTCCTATGTTACAAGAATTCTGGGATGTTTTTCCTAATGGTGTTCTAGGGATTCCTCCAAAGAGGGATATTGATTTTACCATTGACCTTATTCCAGGAGTAGCACCAGTGTCTAAGGCACCCTACAGGATGAGCACACCAGAGTTGTTAGAGCTAAAGATGCAGCTTTAGGAATTGTTGGAGAAAAAGTATATCAGGCAAAGTGTGTCTCCTTGGGGAGCACCAGTTTTGTTTGTAAAGAATAAATATGGTACACTCATGTTATTTATTGATTACAGACAATTGAACAAAGTCACAGTGAAGATCAAGTATCCTTTACCTCAAATTGATTATTTTTTCGATCAAATGAGAGGGGCAAAGGTATTCTCCAATTTTGACTTGAGGTCTAGTTATCATCAGGTAAGAATCAAGGATGGATACATTCATAAGACAACCTTTAGAATAAGGTATGGGCACTATGAGTTTGTAATAGTGCCATTTGGTCTCACAAATGCACCAACTACATTTATGTTCCTTATGAATAGTGTTTTCAGTAGGTATTTGGACAAGTTTGTTATTTTCTTCTTTGATGGCATTCTTATCTATTCTAAGAATGAGGAAGAGCATGAAGAACACCTAAGTATTTTTTTTCAATTGTTGAGGAAGCATAAGTTGCATGCCAAGTTGAGTAAGTGTGACTTCTATAAATATAGAATTCATTACTTGGGCCACATCATATCAAATGAAGGCATATATGTGGACCCTGAAAATATTGAGGCCATCATGAATTGGAAAAATCTAAGGAATGTGACAGATGTAAGGTATTTTTTTGGAACTTACAGGATATTATAGGATATTCATTGAAGGATTCTCCAAGGTTTCAAATCCTATCACTTATTTTCAAAGGAAGGGGATGAGATTTGAATGGACACCTAAATGTGATGGAAGCTTCCAGCAGTTGAAGAATCTTCTCACAAGTGCACCCATTCTGAAAATTGCAGACCTAGAAAAGTACTTTGTGGTGTGCACTGATGCATGCGGTCAAGGGCTTAGAGGAGTTCTTATGCAAGAAAACCATGTGGTATGTTAGGAGTCTAGAAAGTTAAAATATCATGAGAATAATTATCCCACTCATGACTTAGAACTTGCAGCCATAGTACATGCTCTCAAATGTGGAGGCATTACTTAATGGGAAGAAAGTTTGATTTAATTATAGACCACTGTGGTCTGAAGTATTTGTTTTATAAACCAACACTAAATGATAGACAAGCTATATGTCTGGAGTTTTTATGTGAGTTTTATTTTGAAATAAAACACATAAACGGAAAAGAAAACAAAGTGGTTGATGCACTTAGTAGGAAAGTGCATGGAATGCATGTGGCATATCTTAGTATTTTCCAATCAGATCCGAGACAATTGATTGTGAATCATACTACTGAAGATGAGTTGTATGTGTAGGTCAAGGATAAATTGTAGCAGCATAATCTCGAGAAGAGATATGAGGGATATAAATTGGAAGAAGATGGGATTATTACCTACAAGAACAGAATTTATATTCCACATGTAGCATATTTGAGGAGAGTTGTTATGGATGAGATCCATCAAGCTCCATATTCTGGTCATCCAGTATATCAGAAGACAATTGCTACAATCAGAAAGAAATATTTTTGGCCAGGAATGAAAAATGATATTGTTGAATACATTTCAAGGTGCATGAAATGTCAGGAGGTGAAGGTTGAGAATCAACACCCAACAGGTTTGATGCAACCTTTTCCAGCTCCGGAATGGAAATGGGAAGTTATTTCCATGGACTTCATTATAGGTTTTCCAATGAATTGGAGACAATGTGATTCTATCATGGTTGTGGTGGATAAGTTGACAAGGGAAACACATTTTATACATGTCAAGTCCACAAATAAGACATATGATATTTCAAAAATATTCATGAAGGATATTTTCAAATCGCATGGATTACCTAAGGCGATAGTTTCTGACAGGGATGCCAAGTTCACTTCCAATTTTGGAAGGGGTTGTTTGTAGATTTGGGTACAAAGCTTAATTTCAGCACTGCTTACCATCCTCTCACTGATGGTCAGACAAAGAGGGTTAATCAATTGCTGGAATACATGCTTAGTGTGTATGTGATGGACAAGCCAACCAAGTGGGAAGACTACTTACACTTGGTAGAATTTTCATACAATAATGGACAACAAGCATCCTTGGGGATCAACCCATATGAAGCTTTGTATGGCATAATGTGTAGGACACCCATGACTTGGGATAATCTTGTGAACAACATTGTGCTTGGTCCAAAATTGCTCAAGGAGATGGAACAAGAGATTGAAAAGTTCAAGCAAAATCTGAAGGCAACCCAAGACATACAGAAGAACTATGTTGATAAGCATAGAGTGCACAAAGAATTATTTTTTGGGGATCATGTTTATTTGAGAGTGAGGGAAAATAATATTTCTTTGAATCTGGGAAGTTGTGCTAAGTTGTCCCCTAGATATTGTGGGCCTTTTGAAGTGCTTGAAAGAATAGGGTTAGTTTCATATAGACTTGCATTGCATGCTATCACTAGAGATCATGATGTTTTTCATGTTTCTTTAATTAAGAAATATGTACATGACCCTAACCATGTGATTAATTGGGATGCAATTCATGTGGAACCCGAGGTAAAGTTCCAAATCGATCCAATGCACATCCTTGACAGGAAGGTCACCATGCTTCAGAACCGATCCATACGGAAAGTAAAGGTGCAATGGGAGCACTAAGGTCTTGAAGAGGCTACCTGGGTGCTGGAGGATGCCATGTGATTGGCACATCCATCTTTGTTCAATTCTGCAGAACCCTGAGGATAATGTTAGGGTAGCACTTTTGTTCAATTTTGTAAGCAATGAGGACAATGCTAATTGAAGGGGAAGGGGAATGTAACACCTCGTTTTTGACCGCATGATATTTTGATTGCACATGATGTATATATTGTAGGAATCATTGCAAGGAGCTCAAGGCAAAGGCCCTTTCATTCATGGATGTTTTGTATATAGGTGATCAAGGTTGATACCTATGGTTTTGTGCTAAGTCAAGCACAATAGATATATTTTGATATATCATGTAAATGCACAATTTAATAAAACACCACAGCTAGCTATGAAACTACAACATGAAAGAGATGGGGGCATGATTTCACAAGCGATAGGGTGGGGGATTTGGTCAAACCTCTGAGCCTATAGGGTTAAGCCAGATGTCATTGAGAAAACCATTGAACCTCAACTACATTTTTGTCCCTGCACTCAATCATTAATTCCTTCCATAAATTGGATTAGGTAGTTAATGCCTAGGGTAGTGAAAGGAACAACAGATTGTAGTTTGCATAGGCCTGCAGCCTGGGGGAAGCCACACTTTTTCTTTTGCAGGAAGCAAGCACGTGATGCGTACCTTGTTCATTAGAGGAGATCGCATTTGGGTTTTTTTCACTCCTCCTTGGTCATTCTAGGGGGTGATGGGAACCATTCCATCGTTGTTCACTCACTCTACAATTTCAAGCTCTCCATATTGTTCATGCACTCTGTGCATTCACTTATGTTGTTGAACCATGGTTTTTGTTTGTGTTTGTCTATCCCTAATCCTGTTGTCGTTTTGGTTCAATGTGTCGAACTGCAGAACCAATTATCTGCAAGTATTTTCCTTGTTGAGGAAGAGAGTAGGGGTTCATGGTTTAGATGAGTCCATTTCACTCTCCCAATTTGCAGAAGGTGTTTTCGCAATGGGTTTCCCTATTACAGAGTGAGAAATCCTATTTTGCTAATCTACAATGTGATTGTTGTGTTGCACACCCTGATTTTGGGTTTGTTTGGTATGAAATATTGAGGAGTGGAAGAGAAGAGGAATGGAATTGTTACTAATCCAGAAAGGAACCCCATGAAAAGATAAGAGTGCCTGGTAGATCCTTATTGCATTCCCTAAAGAGAACTAGAAGGGAGGCATAGCCTGAGGGACTGTTGAGCATAGAAAGGGATGCTACCTTGTGCTAGCATGCAAGTAATATGGATTCCAGGCCAGATAGATCTTGTGGAGGTGTCCTTAGCTCTTGAGTGAGCGAATAGTCTAGTCATTTTGCCTTTCCACTGCCTTAGCAGCTTGTAATCCCAAGGGATATTGGCTTGGTATTAGGGCTTGTTAACCCAATTGGATCTTGGTTTGGATGATTTTTGTTTTGCATTGGCCTAGTGTGCAACCCTTGGCTGGGAAGCTTGTTAACCCAACTGTGAGATATGGTTTGGTATTGGGTCTTGTGAACCCCTTTATTGGCTTGGATGTTCCTTAATGCAAGTGTTGGATTGATAAGCCTACAGCTTATTAACCCAACTAGGTTTTGTCTTGGTTGGACAATCTGATAAGTCCAACTAGGTTTTGGCTTGATTGTTTGTTAAAATGTTTAGCTGTGTGTGAGTTTGTTGTTCCCTAGTTTCTTATGGAATCATTCCCAACTCAAGGGTGGCAGTGGTGTTGAGATATTAAAGAACACACTGGCCTATGGTTGGGTGGAAAGTTGCAGATACATAGATAGTTGTAGGATAATTTAATCCTTCAAGATAAGTATTCTTGTTATGCATATTATGCAATGTATTTTTATATGAATTGTTATGTTCATGATTGAATGCTTACTAATGATGATGTAGATGTTTACTTGTGTATATTTCCTGCATTTTATTTATGTTTTTTCCTTATATGTTTTATGCATTTTTGCCTAAGTTCATGGAGGTTGGAATCCTATTACAGAGGTTAGAATGCTTCTGACTTAGTGTTCCTCCATTTGAAATCCTCTTAGGAAAGGCGGAAGGAAGAAGCCAGAAAGGAGAAATTGAACTGGGAAGAAAGGTTGTGTTTCTACATCCCAAGATCCGCAGCAAAAGGAGTAATGTGGGAGGTGGGAGAAATAAGTTCCATCAAAGCAGAATGTGATATTTTTGACTTTCGGGATCGTCTTGCGGAAGGTGGAAGGTGGAAATATAGAAAAGGGTCAAGGTTAAGATTTGGTATTTCAATTCTCGAGTTCTGCATTGGAGGCCAGAAAGGAGGAATGTGGAAGGCATAAATGAGGATAGACGTTCTGTCATTTGATAGTTTTCTGACTCCTGAGTTCTGAAGTACGGAAGGAATAAGGGAGGAATGAGGAATGGTGTTTGAAAGACTTCGTAGAAATTCAATGTTCTGATTTTTGAAGTCCGATATCGGAGGGTGGAATTCAGAAAGATAGAGAAAATCTAAGTCGAAAGTGTAAGTTCCTGGGTTCTAAGTTCCACAGCGAAAGTGCAGAAGGAAGAAAAGACCGTTGAAGGTTCCTTCGCAAATTTTGGTTTCCTATTTTTGAGTTTCAAAGTGTGAAGGAGGAAAGTGGAAGTGCGAAAGCAGAAGGTTGGTCGAATGCTTTGTCAAAAAATTGAATTTTTGATTCCCGACTTCCGAGGTCGGCAGTGTGGAAGCGGAAGTGTGGAAAGGGCTGGGTTAGTTTGTAAATGGGAATTTTGGACAGAGAATGGATAATGGAAGGGAGAAATGACTGGAATGGTGGCTCTAAGCATGAGCTAAAGGTTGGAGAATAGGTTAACGCCCATACCTGCTATTTATCAAAAGAGCAAAGAGGTTCTTTAAGAAATTTTTTAAATTATCTAGATTATGGGGTGTGGGGACGTGATAGGCAGGGGATCCTCAGATGATGGAGTTGACCCCAAAGTTGAATATTGTAATCCTTAAAATAGTGACTCATATATTTTTTATACCAAGGATTATATCGAATAGACCAAGTGTTAGATAAATCATTGAACGTGACTTGGGACTCTGGACCAGGTGCCAATATAGTTTACTACCGTCTCGACGAGTATGGAAAAATTTTGGATTGATTGATGATATCAATACCTAAACATGAGAATTGTATCACTTTATTGTGAGAATATATCCATAATTGTTTCAATCTCGTCTACTATGAACATGTGGAGTTATCTCCCTTGCCAGCAATAATATTGATTTAAGCGTCTCACCAGTCGTAAACCTGACCTATTGGAGAAGAGTTTGTAAAATAAGTTAAGTTTCCTTGGGAGTCACAGTCAATCTAGATAGTAACTCAGTGTTCAACCAGTAGGTCATTAAAAACATCCTCACCATCGACCTCACGAAGAAACATTCCAAGTAATAGTCAAACTAACAATATTAATTTTCTCAATATAGCTTACACAAATCAAATAAATTGTCCTATATATGATGGGGATGTATTTCCATGAAAACATTGGTTTGTATGTGAAACGGTTTAGGAATCTAATATTGTCGCAGATGAAAATAAACAAATAGAAATGTTTATAGGAGGTATACGGGATAGAGCGCTAAGTTGGAACATGAACTTTATTGGAAATGGAGCAAAGACAAAACAAGAAATAAAAAAGAACTTCTTGGAATTATTACGAATGCAAGACAATAGACATTTGGATTCATAAAAGATCAAAGCTATAGCACAAAGAGTTAGATAAATTGTTAGTGAATACGATAAAATATTCAAATACCTCCTCAATCAAATGCCATCAAATATGGAAGAATACATCCTTATTGAATGGTTTGTATCTAGTATAATACCAAGAACAAGGAGAAAATTAACCATGCATGACTTCAATACATATGATGTTTCTCTCAAGAAGGCTCATAAAGTCAAATTGAACATGAACCACTCAAGCAGACCATCTGACCGTTGGGTTAAAGAAAAGATAGAACAAATGCAACTGTCATTGCAACAACTTGCATTGAGGAACACTAATTTATGTTGTAACAACTATTCAACTGAAGGCCACATGAAATATACCTATATATACAAACAACGACCTACCTATGAAGACAAAGGATCTTTTCCAGAAGAAAGATGATATATGGAGGAAGAACCCGACTTTTTCCCAAGGAAATTCAACTTGACAATTTTAGACTTGCTTAGACATCATACTTGTGTGATATCAATGAAATATTTGAACCATGTAATAAATATGAATGCCAATATAACACCGATGCAGTCAAACTAAAGTGGTGCAAAACATGTTGGAATACCCAACATAGCACTATCAACTGTATCAAAAATTTGAGGGCCAGACACAAACAACATACAGTCTACCAGCCGCATACAAGAGAGAAAAATAATCACATACAACATGAAGTTAATCGACACAATGAACAGTACAAGAACAGTGGGTATAGATGCCATGACAGATATCGTGGTCAAGGATGCAACAATTATAACCATGGTTGAGGTAGAACGAGACACCTTCTTTGCTACAATGTAGAAAGTTTGAGTCCCGACTATCGTTGGAAAGGAAAGACATCTCAAATGTTTTACTAAATGTGGTGTTATAAAGTCTACCCTAGAGGATTTCCTTGTCATGCTAAAAAAAATTCTCAATAAAAATAATATTAATCTTTTGTGTGGTGTTCAAAATAATGATGTAATTAAACATAAGAATTTGCAAATTGTTACAAGACGAGGAACAAAAATTGGGTGTGATAATACAAGTAACAAAGTTTCCAAGTAAGGTTTGCAATTTCCCTTATATTAATCAAGAAAAAGGTGTATTTAATAATGCTTCAATAATTTTTGAATAATTAGAACAAGAAGAGGACACTTAAGAATGTAGAATCAAAATACTAAATGCGTTAATGTAATTACTTACAAAAGAGGAAGTTGTAGCACGCCTTATTGATCAGGACTATATATATCATAAAGAAGCACATCAACAATGAAATAATTAATATAAATTTATACATCCTTAGACAAAAGGAGAATATATATATTGATCCTCTAGTCGATCTAGACATCGACATGTATAGTATCTCACAACTTGTTCTTGACTTTGGATCACAAGCGAAAATCACGACAAGAGAAATGTGGGAACGACTTGGTCGACCCAAACTATCAGAATTAGGTATGTATCTTAAAATTGCCAACCAAGGCCTCATTAAATCCATCGGCATATGGAAATTTGTGAATCCAAAAATTATGGGAATCCAAGAACAAATTGACTTCAAAATCATCGAACCTAAAGAGGGAGTGACATCTTTTCCAAATAATTTAGTTGGTCAACCATGGAGAAGAAAAATGAAAGTGTAATACCCCATGTGTTAAGCCCCATACATATGTAATTTGTAATTTTTATTATTATTGTGGCACAGGGTTCCAGAAAAAGGGCCCTTAAGGACCTAAAGACATTATTATTATTTTGTAAATAATTAATTAATGAAAACGATTCACACATTAGGGACTACTAAAAGAGTATGGGAGGCCTAGATCCATAATGTGAGAGGAATGGGGAAATCCCTAACACTTTAGAACTTGTTTGATTGATATTGGTCCATATTTATGCCTTAGTGGCTTTATTAATTGATGATCACCTAAACATTGTGTTAGCACCATGACTGGGCTAAATGGTCGAAAAGCGGTCAGACCAGAGTAGGTGTAAGGTGGGGTTTAAAAGTTCATATATTATGACCTAGAGGTTGTGCAAAAAGGGTTTGAGATTGTTTAGAAGGCTTATCCCTAAGTCTAAAATACGGGAATGGAAAAAATTCCTTAAGCGCAACCTTGGAAATGAGCTTGGTATGAAATATCCACATCTGATCCGAGATTTGATGACGATGGATAAATTCGCACGAAATCAATGGTTGTAAAGAGTGGAGGAAAGGAAAAGGTGGAAAGAGGGAAAGGTGAAAATTTGGTCATAAAATTTGGTAAACCCGCCATCCGCATTCTGCCAAAAGGCAGAAACAGAAAGGAGAAAATTTGGTCGTAAAAGTTGGTGAACCCATGATCCGCATTCTGCCAAAAGGAAGAAGAAAAAAGGCAAAAGTAAAAAGGTGGAAGCGGAAAGCCAGAAAGAGGAAAGGGTGAAAACTTGGTCATGAAAAGTGGCAAATCCGCATTCCACCATTTTGCGGAAGGGGAAAGGAGGAAGGAAATTAGCGGAAAGGAGCTTATGGAATGATGGTGGTGGGAATATAAAATGGAGGGCATAGATTTTATTTAAAATAGATCTACGACTGAGATCTATTCTGCAGAGAATAACATGTGCATTGAAAAATATGAGAGGAGAATCATCGAAGTATGGAGGAGGTTGCAGAACAAGTAGTGGTTGTCCAACCAGTCACTACACAATCAAAGAAGAAGGGGTGGAGGAGCCTTTACTCAGATATCAGAGCCACTGTAATACCTCTGTTGCAGAAGGTCATTCAAAGATGCTCTGAACTATCCTTTTCATCAAGTGCTCCTGAATCCCAGATGTCAAGTTTTTCCATTTTTGGTCAGTCACACCCACCCCAACATGATTTCTCCATTTGTTTTATGATCACGACAAATCCACCACCTCAGAGTTTGTTAGGATTTTGTATGTTCAGGATTGATTCCCATGATTTGGCCAATTTTGGCACTCTATTTCAAGGTTGGTATCAGGAGTGAATTTTCACTATAAATGTATCCTTGAATCGAGGAGAAATGGGTTTGACATTCATTTTGGAAGCCTTTATACTTGGTTTTGTAGTCCTGGTCTTTTCTTGGAAGTATTTAATGCATAAGTATGTTTTGAGTGTATGAGATCAACATAGTGTTCACTGTTCACTTTGTGTTTTCTTGTCTATTTCATTTCCATGTATGTGTAAAGTTCTGCTAATACGTGTCTAGTTGTATGTAAGGAATTCGTTCTCTGTTAAGCGCTCCTTTCATCAGAAATGTGTTTGTTAGGTGTTTATGAAAAATGTTATGGAATTCATACTCTTTTATATGCTCCATTTCAGTTATCATCCTTTATTGTTGCTTCTTCTAAATTTCTTTCAGGAGATTCATCCATAGATAGGTGCTTCCTTTTTCACTGGGATTGTTCTTAGTTCCCCTGCCATCTCTTAAAGTTATTTGACTGAATTTTAATGCTCATGTTTCCTTAGATTGCAAAGGAAAATCACCTATAATTATTGTTGTAATACCCTTGAAGTTTTCAGGCTTCGAATCCATTTCCCAATGGTCTTTTTTGTTTGTATGTCTTACACTTAAAAATACAAACAACATGTTCCCATCATAAATCTATCCTTCTAAATTATTTCCATGAGACATATGTGTATGTGAATGATCTTGTGACACTGAGAGAGCCCTCTCTGGATGTATAGGATATATTACAACCTAAAGGTTGGTTTGAACTAGTTACCCAAGTGATCTCCTACTACAACCATAGGAAAATTACCGGGTGATAACATCTTGGTGCCATTATCAAGGAACTAATTTCTATTATCTCCTTAGGGAAATGGAACTGTTCTAGTTCTATGACTTGGTTGAGCAATCGTTCATAGACACATGCTGGTTGTATATGCTCTAACGACTCCAAATATTTTGGAAGGTGACTCCACTAGGAATTATGGTGGCCAGAAGGACCAATATGGGGAGCAATCCCAATGTTGATCCTTTCCAATAAATTTATGTTCAAGAGAGATTGATTCAAGAGGCCAATAAGCTACAAAGGTTAGAAATAACTTTTTATTTACCTATTGAACTTATTGTTTCTATTGATGATATATGTAAACATTGTGGTGAATAATTGGAGATAGCTTTCCCTAGGACTAAATCTGAGTCAAGTATCTCTAAAATAGTCTTATATCCCTCCGCATTTGAGTTCTCCTGTACGTCCTGGTCACCTGATATCTCAATTTCAAAGTATTTAGGTGGGAATATTTGATCCTTGTCTCACTGAGATTGCACCCTATTTTTTTTTCTGAATTACCCTTGTTAAGCTCCACTGCCATAACGCATTCTGCTGCCATATCCTTATCTCCATCATCTAGTTTCACAACCCCTCACGGCTCTGTAGTTTCTCATAACCCAGTAATTTCGTATGTCACACTAGCTTTTATTCCTCTTGTAAGCCATGCTATAACACCAATAATGGATAATAGGTTTTACCCTATACTCCTTCCCGCTTCTCTTCATGAACTTCCCTTGGGATACTCCCAAAGACTCAAAAACATTAATGGGGAGAGGGGGTATTTAGCGGAGGAACATTTGGGATGGTTTTCACACTGGGTAGAATTGGAGGAAGTAGACCATGATGATGTTAAAGTTAGACATTTTTCCCAAATTCTTTTTAGATAAGCGAGAAAATGGTTCAAAAATCTTTCGGACAACTCCATTTTGAACTATCAAGCTTTTGAATATTCTTTCAAGGATAAATGGGCAGACAAGAAAAATCCTAAGAATTATTTGTCCCAACACCACTCCATGAGGAGGAGAGAGAGTGAATCTATCCAATATTTTTCTTACATATTTATGAAGACATATAATGCCATCCCTGCCCAATTTAAACCTTCCCCTGGTTCTTCCCATCTCTAATATATTGAAGCCTTTGATAGTGAATTTACCTTGTTGCTAAGTGAAAGAAGTTCAGCCTCCTTAGCCAATATGATGAAAGATTCCATCGATGCAGAGGTGAAACTGAACGCTGCTAGAAAGAAAAAGAGGGATGAGGGAGAATGGAAAAGAGAAGAGGGAGATAGAAGGAAGGATAAAGAGCCTGAACAACCTTCTTCCTCTAACTCACAAGAGGACATGATGGACATGATCATGAAATCCATGGAAATGTTGATGGATAGACTCATTGTGGATAATAGACCACCTCCCAGGGAAAATCCAGAGCAGAAGAATAGAAACCAAAATGATAGAAGTCCCCAAGTCCTCCAAAACAGGTAGAGAGAGTAGAGAAATCCCCTTGATCATCCTGTCAGGCCCCCGTTTTAGGAAAATTATGTGGAGCAAGATTATGAAAATCAATTTGAGGATGAAATTCACCATCTAGACACTAAATCATCATTTGTATTTTTTTCCAAAGAAGAACATGATAATTCTTGTCACGAAGCATAGGAGATTCCCACTGAAGAAACATAGGAGTTTCATAGGGGATATCAACTTGCTTTCATGGATCTGCAATGGAAGATCAATCTAAGGAACAGAGATATTCCTATTATGAGGAATAAAGATGTAGCAAACAAATTCTCTACAAGCAAACCAAAGAATGATCCACCCCCTAAGGATACCTCAAATAATGTAATAGATCCCAAAGGGAAATAAAAGAAAGAAGATAATCTAAGGAGCTTAGATCAGGGACAAACCTCTTTCAATTTAGAGGCCGAAATTGCAAAAATCAAAATCTGTGTCCCTCTAACTTAATTGTTAATAAGTTTTGAGTATAAGTCCCAAGTCACGACTGTGCTAAAGCCTCCAGGAGAAATGTCTGCAATATCATATTCCCTGAATCTTCAGGATGATAGTCCCACCATACTTTTTTGGCCCCGTGTAGATGAATCTATTGATAAAGATGTTCCTCCCTTCTACGCCACCTTGAACATTCATGATGCCATCCTAAACAATGTTATACTTGATTCAGGGGCTTCACACAACCTGTTGCCCAGGAATATCATGGATAAATTGGGATTGGAGGTGACCAGGCCTTACAAAGACCTTTTCTCTTTTCATTCCAGTAAAGTTAGGTGCTTAGAATTGATCAAATATTTGGTCATCTCTTTGGCTCAGATTCCTACCAAAATCCTTATCATGAATGTAGTGGTGGCTGACATTCTTCCAAAGTTTGGAATGTTGTTTTCAATATATTGGGCGGCCAAAATCAAGGGTGCACTTCAAATGGACATGACATATGCCACCATCCCTGTTTTTGGTGTACAAAGAACAAAAGTTGGCATACATGGTGAGTAGTACTGAAAGGCCAAATAACCACCCCATATATTCCTTGGACACTGAAATAGGATCATCCAATTTCTTTACAGAGGGAGGAAAAGACAATTTTAGTTCACATAACGCTTCTTTTTTCGCCAATCAAGAAGAGATGGAAGGACTGTGGAATGTGATATTTGATGGGGTAGCATGCAAAGAAGGGGCAGGAGCTGGAGTTTGGGTGAAACCCCCAGAGGGAAGAAACTTAAATTATTCTTATAAATTGGCCTTTGATTGCACAAATAATGAGGCATACTATGGATCTATCATGTTGGAAATTCAGATCCTGAAGGATTTCTAAGTCAGGAGGGCGGTGATACATGGGGACAATGAGTTGGTGATTAAGCAAATGAAAGGAGAGTATCAGGACATACATCCAAGGATGAGAAGCTATAGAAATGTTGCCCTGGATTTGATAGAATTTTTTGAAGAATGAAAGTATAATATGATTACTAGGTTGTATAATGGTATAGACGATTCTCTGGCCACTCTCATTGTTGTTTTCAAAGTTCCCATGTACCCCAATAGTAAATATGAGATTGAAGTTAGGCATAGACACTTTGTCCCAGATAATGTCAAGCATTGGTAGGTCTTTGAGGATGATAAACAAATCCAAAGTTTCCTTAATCTCACTAGTAATTTTCTTGGCTTAATCATTGATGAAGATAACATGCTCCTGGAGGGGTCTACTCCCAACCAGGAGTGCCTACAAATTCAGATTAATGGTCCCAAAGAAATTCCACAAGATGATATTATTTCCCTTGCTGAGGGTGTTGGTGGTGATGAAACTGAAGAAGTTGTTGGGACAAAATTATAGGTGGCTAATGGACAACAAGAATATTTAAAAAATTTCTGTGGAAAAGAAATCCTGCAGCTTAAGAGTAACACTGTCCCTAGGGGTTTAATTCCTTTAAAAAACTCTTTCACCCAAATGATGTTTCTAAGGAGCCTCAGCTTGTCCCAAGTTGTGAAGATGTGAATATTGGAACATACGCTCATCCCGAAATCATCAAGATCTTAACAACACTCTCCCCATAGGCCAAATAGAATTACATCTCATTGATGAAGGAATACACAAATGTATTTGCTTGGAGCTATAGTGATTTTAAGGCTTATGATACAAGTATAATTCAACACACTATACCAATAAAGGAGGATGAGATTCCTTTTAAGCAGAAACTAAGGAGAATTAACCCCAAGATTCTACCTATGAGTGAAAAATAATAAAGAGGTTCTTTGAGGAAAAAAAATCATTGTTTCCCTTAGATTCTTAATATGGGTGGCCAACTTAGTTCTAGTGAGGAAGAAGAATGGATAAATACAACTGTACATTGACTTCAAAAATCTAAAGAAATTCTATTTAAAAGACCATTATCCTCTTCCTAATATGGATCACATTTTGCAGAGAGTAGTGGGCTCTCAAAGGATCTCCACCTTGGATGGCTTCTCGGGCTACAATCATATCATGGTGCACCTAGAAGATTAAGAGAATACTGATTTCACCACACCCTGCGGTACCTTTATGTATGAAAAAATGCCTTTTAGACTCATGAATATAGGGGAAACCTTCCAGTGGGCCATGGATATAGAATTTTCTAATGAGAAGGACAATATTTTGGTTATTTATTTAGATGACATCACCATTTTCTCAAAGACCGATGAGGAACATGTCGCACACCTGCTCGTAGTGTTCAGAAAATGCAAAAAGTTTGGCATCTCTATGAATTTGAAGAAGTCCCACTTTGCTATGAAAGGGGGGAATATGCTTGGGAACATAATTTCCCATGAAGGCATCAGAATAGACTCGAAAGAGTTGAATCCATATAGAAAATTGAGCTCCCTCGGAACAAGGTTGAGGTCCAATCCTTTCTGGGAAGGGTGGGTTTTCTCAGAATATTTATTGTTTGTTTTGCTAAGATTTCAAGGTGGGTGACTAGTATGCTGAGAAAGGATAATGAGATCAAGTGGACACCTGAAGCAAAGTAGTCTTTTGAGGACATAAAGAAGGCTATTTCAGAAGCACCTATGTTGGTTAGCCCTGACTTCTCCAAAGACTTCCTCATATTTGCATTTGCTTCAGAGCACATAGTGGCAAGGGTATTGTTACAAAGGAATCAAGAGGGGAATGAGAAGCACATTTATTTATACAACAAAACATTGATAGATGCACCACTGAAATACAACCATTTTGGAAAAGTAGGATTACGCTCTAGTATAGGCCTTAAAGGAGTTTTGGGTTTACATCCTGCATTCTCACATCATTTCTCATGTTCCCACCAGCGTAGTGAATTATATTCTAACCCAACCAGATCCTAAGAGTAGAAGGGGAAAATGGATAACAATATTGCTTGAGTATGACTTGGATATTAATCCCACAAATTTTATTAAAGGCCAAGGACTAGTTAAACTCATGGCACAGTCAAACTGCAATTTTCTCAGCTTGCACATGGTTGTTGAATTGTCAATAGAAGAGAAAAACCATGAGGAACAAGTAGAGATACAATTGGCTGAAAATTTCCTGGCATTCCCATGGTATACTGACATAATATTCATGTTGCAGCATATGCAAGCTCCACATAACATGGACAAAACTAGGGCCAGATTCCTCAAGAAGAAAGCACAAAATTTTTGCATCTTAAGTGGGAAACTGTATTGGAATGAGAAAGGGGGTGTTATGTTGAACTGTGTGAATGAAAAGGAGGAAACGAATCTCATGGAGGACCTCCATGTAGGATAATGTGGAGGTCATCATTACTGGAAGACCACTTTGAATAAAACTCTGAGAGCATGATTTTATTGGTCCACTATATTTTCTGATACCCACAAAGATGTTGTTTCTTTCCATAAGTATCATATCTTTGAAGGAAGGAGAAATATTTTCCCATTTCCTCTGAAGCTAATACATGTGGAGGCCCCTTTCCAACAATGGGGATTCGATTTATTTGGAGAGATAAACCCATCATCCTTAGGTAATTACAAGTGGATTCTCATTACCACTGATTATTTCACCAACTGGATTGAGGCCATCCAAACCAGACAGAAAACTAAGACAGTAATTATTCAATTTTTAGAGGAGAACATCCTGCCGAGGTTTGGAGTTCCTAGGAAGTTGATCGCTGAAAATGCTACTGCATTCAAATCAAAAAATATGGTTGAGTTTTGTTTCAAATATCACATATAGTTTGGGCATTCCACAGCTTATTATCCATAGGGAAATGGGTTGGAATATTCTTCAAATAAGAGCTTGATGATGATCATAAAAAAGTTGTTGCAAGACAACAAGAAGGCCTGGCACACAAAATTGACTCATGCTTTATGGGATGATGGAATCAGTGTAAATAAATCCATTGGCACCTTGCCATTCTAGCTAGTGTATGGATCTGAGGTAATTTTTTCCAGCTCTTTGAGTTTTCCAGTGACGAGGTTGTTACAGGAGGAAGAGGCCGAGACCCACCCAAATCAAAGAAGGATGTATCAAATGGTTGAACTGCAGCAACAAAGGGAACAACTTTTTGACATACCTTAGAAGTTTTAGGATAAAATGAAATACATCTTTGCACAATAGGATTTGAACCTGAAATTCGATGACAGAATCCGACATTTCCTACGGATGTGTCGGACAACAATCATTGAGAAGTACAACGATCCAAAAAAATTTATAGCACAGTCGAATATCTGACACCTACTGTGTTGGTTTTTCGACGCACCAGAGTGTCAAATATTTGACATGTTAGTGTCATTTTTTTGACATCTGGGCTGTCGCATATCCGACACTTGGTCCGTAGTTGTTTCGACGCATTGGTGTCGGATATCCAACGGTCAGTCGCAGGTTTTTTTGAAAGAAAATAATGTCAAATTTGAAATATTTGAAATTATTTGTCCCATATTTTCAATGGTAACTATGTTCAAAACGTCGAATATCTAACGATGGGGCCATTATAAATTTAAAAAATTTTAAACATTTCGACATGTTTGTTGTAGAAGCGACGGACGATTTGCAAAAATTATTTGTTCCTTGACGGACATTTTCAGGAATTGTTTTATTCTTCAACGGGTGGTTGTGGGAATTTTTTTTCTTCGACAAATAGTTTTCTGTGATTTTTTTATTCTTCGACTTATCTCCATTTGACAAAATGTTGATGCATGGAACTTGTTTTTTTAAGACAACCGGTTATATTCATTCATGAAGTTTTTGACAAAATGTCAAATAGAAATATTCCGGATCCA
Organism: Pseudotsuga menziesii; assembly: GCA_001517045.1. Taxonomy (NCBI): domain Eukaryota; kingdom Viridiplantae; phylum Streptophyta; class Pinopsida; order Pinales; family Pinaceae; genus Pseudotsuga; species Pseudotsuga menziesii. The sequence continues at coordinate 14,377 of LPNX011027171.1, read as the reverse complement.
AACCGAGAATTGCTTGCTAGACTATGGGATGCAGCAAAACGAATGGGTGATGGAAAGTGTTATTGTCCGTGTACTCAATGCAGGGGATTTAAGAGGAGAATAATATTGATCTCAACAGCCACAAAACATTGCAGGGAACATGGACACGCTGAGGGGGGGACCGAATATCGTCCATTTGTAGGTTTAGCATTATAAAGTTTATTACATAATTCTTTGTTTTGGTAATTGTATGTATTATTTTTATTTTTCATGTATTAATGTATATCTATTGATGTTTCCATATTGTATTTATATTAAAGGAAAGACACCCTACAACATATCGTCCAGAGGAAGTGCTTTCAGAACAAGTTCAGGATCAAGATCATGGAGAGTGTATGTTTAATGGAGAACATGTGAATGATCATATTGAACAAGATGATCATACTGATAATGTGGTTGAAGATGATGGTACAAATACATTGATCCATGATTCATTTAATTTTAGAATGGATGATGACGATGATAATGAAAATGATGATGACTTTTATGATGTTCACGATATACCTCTTCTCGATAAGGCATATGAACCCCTTTCTGAAGGCTCCAAAACAAACCTTCTCTCTGTTGTATTGTTGATAATGAACTTGAAGGTTATGAATGGTCTTTCAAACATTGCAATCACATGGATGCTAAGGTATGTAAAATAATCCATCACATATATAGGATCGTGATAAAGTTTATATGTATTCCTCTAACAATTGTATTGTTAACTCATTATTGATCATCGTATGGATGAAGCGTGTTTCGTTAATATTATTTATTTATTACATTAACTATTTTTTATTTTTTTGTAGCTTGATAGTTGATTTTTTGTTACCACCATCAAATATTTTACCTCGCACATATCGAGATTTATCTTCCATAATGAAAGAGATTGGAATGCATTATGAAGCAATTCATGCATGCCCCGATAACCATGTTATATATGATAATTGGCATGAATTTGCAACAGAATGTCTGGAATGTCTTGTAAGTAGATATCGTACAGATAAAGTAACAAAAAAGGTGCCTCAGGAGGTTCTTCATTATATTCCCATCATTCCACATTTTCAATGAATGTTTAGGTGCAAAAACATAGCGCAATTTATGGATTACCATGCCAGGAACAGAAGTCAAGATAATCTTATCCGAATGCTTGCAGATGGTTCTACTTTTAGAGATATGGAGGAAAAGTGGCCTCACTTTAAAGAAGAACCATGTAATCTTAGGATTTCTTTGGCAGCAGATGGTGTTAATACATTTGCACATATGAAAACCATTTACACGGTCTGGCCTATTTTTGTTATCAACAAGAACATTCCTCCATGGTTGTCAATAAAGAGGGAGCACATAATGTTGTCGATGATTATTCCAGGTTTTTTGTCTACAACTGTTTTATTTATAATGTAGTTGTCGCATCTCATTTGTTGTATTATGTTTCCTAATTTCATATATATATATATATATATAAAATATTATTTTACTCTTGTGCATGGTTTATATATCTAATGGTTCTCATAATGATATATTGTATATGTACTTCAAATCAATCAGGTAAGTTCCAAGTCAAAGATATGAATGTACATCGAACCTCTTATAGATGAGCTATTGAAGTTATGGAATTGCATCACTATGTATGGCGTATCTAGACCAATACGACAAAGGCAATTTCAATTCCATGCAATGGTTGTACGGACAATACATGATGCCCCTGGGTTAACTTCATTTTGTGTTTTGTAATTTTAAGTTCCACTTTAATTGCATTTAATTATATGGAGTAGTTAGAATATTTTATATATGAATATATTTGACATAGATATTCCATATCTAAATATTGTAGGTATTCATACAAAGGGTAATTTTTTATGTCCAGTTTGTGCTCCTACAATAAAATCTTGTCGTTCAAAAAGCTTAAGAAAGGAGGTGTTTGATGAGTATAGGAATTTCCTCTCTAAGAATCACAGGTATAGAACAACTGAAAAAAAATATTTTCAATGGGAAGCAGGTGATTGCATTAAAACCATGGAGAATGACACCTCACCTTTGGAAGATGCAATACAATAGAAATCATCATCATGGTACGTATGGATCATCGTATATGAATTGTTATGTATTTTAATTTTTATTGTGAGTTGTTTACTGTAGTGGCCATATTTGATTTATGATGCAATTTATCAATAAACTAATATTCATGATGTCCATCGTGATCATGAAGCAATTAATTGGCTTCCACAAGGAATGAAAAGTTATCCTATTCAATTCAGTAGGTTTCCCTACTATAAGCACCTACAAATTGCACATTTGTTTGATACAATGCATATTGGAAAGAATGTTACTGAAACCTTATGGTGAATACTAGAGCTGAGGGAGAAAGATAAAGTTGTGAAATCTTGCAAAGACATTCAAGAAAGCAACCATGCAATGAAATACGTCATCCAATTTCATAGCAACGGAGAACAAGTTAATATAAACTCAATTCCATGGATGTTTACAAAGCAACAAAGCAATGTTGTCAAAGAAGTAATGCTAAAAATTAAATTATACCACTGGAATTTGTGTGAACTTGAAGAATATCATAACCAAAAAAGGTGATTTTGTGGGGGTCAAAACACATGATTAACGCGTCTTCATCAAGGTAATTATTATTGTTATGTCCATATAATTTATTTTTTTCATTATACTACGTATATTTTTTTTTCTTGTTTGTATACTCTTTGTTTAATAAATGGCTTGGTTTGTATATTGATACAGTATGTTCTACCTCTCTCTCTCCTGGAAAAATTCGACAACAATGTCAAACAAGTTATATATAATCTTGGTAAATATATGAGGTAACTAGCGATTACTTGCATGTGCTTAGTGTTTCTTTAATTCCCTTTATAATTTATATTTGTTTTTTTGTGCACTATTTCATCATATGTAATTTAATGTTTTTTTTGGTTAAATATCGTTATTGGTTTGCATCATTTGTAGATGGTTGACATCTAAATAAATCCATAAAGAAGATATAAAGTATTGGAGGAGAGAAATTCCTCATCTGATGTGTGAAATGCATAACCATCTACCTTCGGCATTTTTCAATGCACAAAAACACTACCTCATACACCAAGTTGAGGAGATTGAGTTATGTGGACCTGTGCACTCAAGGTCCATGTGGATGGTTGAGAGGCACTTGAAATTTGAGAAGGGTTTGGTGAGACAATGAGCACATGCTAAGCGTTCTATGATGGAAGTATATACAGTATACCAAAACATGTTGTATGTTAGTGAATATCTTCTTATTTTAGCGTCAAAGCTCAATTTACATCGCATTTGTGATCCAGACTCCAATAAAAAATTTGAAGGGGAGAAACTGAAGGGGAAAGGTAGATTGAGGAAGATGAAAGGTAATTATTAGCTAGTGGATGTTTATTATATCGTTCATATTCTAATTGTATTTTCTAGTTATAATTGCTTCAATTAAGAACATATACTTTGTTCAGGAGATTTATACCTTTCTTTCATTTTAATGGTTATTGTCATCAAATAGTTGGTCAAGAATGGGATGCAGCTCATTTATACATCGCAAACAATATTGAATGGATGAAGGTATGTATTGAACGACGTGAACAATCAGGTCATGGAATATCATGGGAAGGTGTGGCTTCATTGGTAAAAGCAACACAATGCAATGGAGATAGAAATCTAACAGAAAGGGAAATTGGTTTGGCATATGGTTTAAAAGATAAAATTGAAAGCATATAATTAATCAATCCCTCTAAATATTTTATTTTGCAAATTACATTTTGACGTACATGTTGTTCTTTTCCATGTATTGCTGCATAAGGATTGAATGGTTGGGTAATACTTCTGTGTATTGCTTATTGTAGGTAAAACACCATAAGGCTTTGGTTTGCAATGGAGGTAAATATTGGATCAAAAAATTGGATGAAACAAAGAAAACATTAGATTATGGGATATATGTTGTCTTTTAGGTGACAAATGTTTCATCTAGAAGTGACAGACATCCAAAAGTCTCAGAAAATCAATACTATGGGTATTTGGAAGATATTATACAGTGTGACTTTAAATCCTTTAAGGTAGTTCTATTTGTTCTCAAATGGTATAGGTTACGATTGAATCAACGTGATCCCGATAGAAATATTATTAAACATGATAATGGATTTACGATGGTAAAAACAAGGTTGTTTGAGCTAGGAACAGAGCCCTATGTTCTTCCAAGCCAATGTGAACAGGTATTTTACTCAAAGGTTCCAGGTAAAGCGGGCTGGTCATTTGTTGTGAGACACAATCCAAGGGGAAGGCCAATAAAGTATAACCAGCATGATGTGAATGGAGAGGTTTCTATGGAAGAAGGATACAGTGATGAAGAGCATGATAAACATGAGTTAGGTGATGATGATGATCCAACAGAAGATGTACTCCAAGCAACAGTTGAATCAGATGATGTAGCACACAATGCCGATGAAGATTATGTCGACGATGACATGATGAGCGTAATTGATGATGATGACGATGATGATATGGCCAACCCTTACAATGTTGAATCTATGGAAATTGAACCCAGTGATAGGACAATTACACTCACAACAACTATTAATTGTACATGCAAAATCACTCACAAAAGAGACTGAATATGGAGCTAAACACTAAACTGTATTGAATAAGTGTACAATAGCCAAACCTATAATAACATAGGCTTCTGCATTAAATAATTACATAATGGATTTGAATGCATGAGGAGGCAATTTGAATCTAGTCAAAAGCAGGCTTACTAAAATTAAGCAATTCCCCCATAGGTGCATAAAGTAGTTTCCAAATTAGCTAAGGAGCTCACGAATTGGAAAAAGCACTTAGGAAAGCTAAAAGGTGATGGAAGGACAACTCATACATGCTTTTCATAGGAGAAAAGAGTGTAGGATGTGGAGGACAGAAAACTAGTTAACCTCACCTAGTCAAACTTTCCCAATTTCCTTAAAGCACTAAAAAAGTAGGCAATAAAGCAGAAAAAGCAGAAGGGTGCCTAGGAGGCCAGGAATAAAGTAGATTTGATTCCTTGAGGTTTCCCAAGTGCTTCATGAGTCAAAATAGGCAATTTTGACCACTATGGATAGGTAGATGACAACTTGCATAAGGTGGAATCATGAAACTAGGCAAATAAGACAAAAATGATTAATTTAATGTCTAAGGTAGCTAACTATGGGTTGATTATTATAACACCCCCCCTTAAGCCTGAATTATGAGTAATATATCAGAAAATCATAGGGCCTAGCAACGAGGCTTAGTCACCTTTTACAGACTGCATGTCCATTTAAACAAGGAAAGAGGCAAAAACCACATGGGAAAATCCTCCCTTAAACATGGACTGTAAAACAAAATTTGGAAATCTTGTCTTCACTCATGCTTCACAGCATGATCAGCAATCCCCAGCTGTGATTTGAGATTGTTGAAGGTATTCTCACAAAATTCTTTGGTGAAGATATCAGCCACTTGTTCTAAAGATGAACAGAAGACTAGGTGAATGGTGCCATCATGCACAAGCTCTCTGATGTAGTGCATATGGATCTCAATGTGTTTGGTTCTCTGCTTCTGAACTGGATCATTGTAGATTTGAATGGTACTCTAGTTTTCATAGTATATGGTATTTGAGTACTCTGATTTGAAGCCACACTCTCCAAGTAACCCCTGCAACCATAAACATTGAGTTGTTGCATTTACAACTCCTCTGTACTCTGCTTCTGTAGATGAGAGTGCAATGGCACTCTGTTTCTTGCTTGACTAGCTAATTGGCCCTTCTATAAGCATGAACACATATCCTGATGTGGACTTTATATGTGTGCTATCACCTTCCCAATCATTGTCAGTAAACCCAATCAAATCAAGATCAGATTTTGCTTTATAGAAGATCCCATGTGTCCTTGTTCCCTGAACAAAGTTAAGGATCCTTTTGGCTGCTTTCCAATGGATCTCATGAGGCTGATCCATGTATCTAGAAGCCAAACTTACTGCATAATAAATATCAGGTCTATTATGTGTAAGATACAACAAACATCCAATCAATTGCCTATGCAGTGTATTGTTTACCATAGGTGAAGAATCAGCTTCTTCAAGCTTCACTCCTGAAAGGAAAGGAGTCTTGCTTGGCTTGCAATCCTTCATTTTGAATTTGTTCAGAAAATCCAAGGAATACTTGGACTGGTGCACCTTGATTCCAGCTTTGTTTTGAGCAATCTCAAGCCCCAAGAATTGGCTTAAGAGCCCCAAATCTGTCATGGAGAAGGCTTGGTTCATTGCACCCTTCAAGGAAGCAATCTCATCCTTTGAGCTTCCTGTAATGAGAAGGTCATCAACATATAACACAATGATCATTAATGAACCATTAATTAACTTCAAATAGACATTTGGATCTTATTTGCATCGAACAAAATTTAGTGATAGCAAGAAGTTATCAATCTTGGCATACCAAGCCCTGGGGGCTTGCTTTAGCCCATACAATGACTTTCTCAACCTGGACACAAGAGATGGGTTAGTAGAAAATCCTTGAGGATGCTGCATGTATATCTCTTCAGTGAGATATCCATTCATTAAGGCACACTTTACATCCATGTTATGTACCTCCCATTGCTTTGAAGCTGCAATGGCTAAGGCTAGCCTGATGGAGTCCATCTTTGCCACTGGTGCAAAGGTCTCATTGTAATATATGCCATGAACCTGTGAGTAGCCCTTGGCTACCAATATGGCCTTGTACTTCAGAGGTGAACCATCAGCAGCAAATTTGGTCTTGTACACCCACTTACACTGAACTAGCTTCCTCCCTGGGGGAAGATCCACTAGCTCCCAAGTGTTGCTCTTCTGGAGTGAGATGAACTCTTCCTTCATGGATGCTTGACATCTTGGATATCTTGATACATCTTCATATGTTTGAGGATCTGATTCCACCATCAGATAGAATTTCTCAGCAAACATAGGATCCTTCATGCACAGAACAGTCTCAAATTGAGATCTAGTCCTCCTAGGGTCATTGGGATTCCCAGCTAGCTCTCCTACTGCATAAATGGTCTTGGATGCCAATTTTGGCCTTGTAGGGCTGTTAGGATCTGAAATAAACTCATCACTATCAGACATATCAGAATCAGCATGTTCAACAATCTCTTCACTTACTTTTAGAGGATCTGGTGGTGAAGAGGCTTCTCCAACTTCCACTGCTGCTAGGAGTTCTTCTTGAAACTGAACACACCTTTCAATGAAGGCTTTGTTTGTGCTAAAATTTATCAGCTTGTACCCTTTTGAATCTTCAGATTACCCAACAAATAGACACTCTTGGATTTGGGGCTGCAAAGCCTTCCTCTTTTCTGTTGGAATTCTAGCCCAAGCCCTTCAGCCAAAAATCCTGAAATGGGTCACATCTGGCTTGTGCCCACTCCATGCTTCAAAAGGAGTCATACCATAAAATTGTTTATGAGGCACCCTATTCTGGATATAGGCTGCATAGTTGATAGCTTTGGCCCAGTACTTTGGTGGCAAATTTTTGGCCTCCATCATGCATGTTGCCATCTCCTTCAGTGATTTGCTCTTCCTCTCAGCAACACCATTTTGCTATGGTGTGTAATGGATAGAATGTTGCATCTGAATACCTGCATCTGCACAATATTGAATAAACTCAGACTTGACATACTCACCACCATTTTCAGATCTGAGGACCTTGAGTTTCCTCCCAGACCGGTTTTCAACCAAAGCCTTAAATACTTTGAAGAGGCCAAAAACTTGAGACTTGTGTTTCAGGAAGTAAACCCAGCAATACCTGGAAAAGTCATCTATGAAATTCAATGTATATTTGTCCTGACTCATGGACATATGAGGGAATGGTCTAGCAACATCACTATGGATCAACTCGAGGGGTGCAGAGATTCTCTCATGACTAGCTCTCTCAAATTTATGCTCTGGGTGTTTTCCTAGGATACAACCTTGGCAGACTCCTTTGGAAAATTTTATCTTGGGTAACCCTATGACCATCTCTTTTTCACTAAGATCAGAAAGATACTTGTAATTTAGGTGGCCAAATATTTCATGCCAAATCTTGCTTGCCTCATTAGCATGAATCAGAAGAGCAGAGGGGTTTGAGTAGGGTAGGAAGTGTGAGAAAATGTATACCTTCGAAGTATGATTTGCAACTCCTTTTGCAATGACTTTACCACTTGAGATCTCTGTGATCTCAAATTCATCAGGGGAGAATATGACCTTCTTTGGAGACCCAGTGTGGGTCATCTGATACACTGATAAGAGGTTGGAGGCAAGACCAGGAACATACAACACATTGAACTGACCATGATCAAGATCAATCTTCCCCTTGCCTAAACTTTCAGTGAGAGAGTCATCTCCCAGTACTATTGGTGGACCTTTCGACATGTCAAGTGAGGAGAATGCCTCCTTGGTCGAAACCATATGTCTTGAAGCTCCAGAATCAATGATGAAACTAGGTGAGCTTGATGTGCCAACAACCAATGCATGAACTATCTCTCTATCTTCTGAACTTGATCCTCCTTCTCTCTTCTTTGAGATGTCTGGAAGGGAGATGCCATTATTTTCCAAGAGTTGGGTCAGCATGTCTATTTGCTTCTTCATGCAGGAGCTCTCAGTATGATTGCCCTTATTGCAATATGCACACTTGCTCATTTATCCTTTATTCTTATTCTTTTGGTAGTTCTTCTTGGAACCTTGTGGCTCCTCTGGAGACTTGTTCTTGTCTCTCTTTTGCTCAGGTGGCTTTTTAGCTTTCTTTTTGCTTTTTGAATCCACTCTCGAATCTCGAGCAACCAGAGCTTGGTATTTGGATGGTTTGATGGTGCCCATCATCACCAGTTTGTCTTGTTCTTGTGTGAGAGATTCCATGAAATCTGCAAGGCTAGGCATCTTCCAGGTTCTAGCTGTCAACTTTGTGGCATAGAAGGTTGAAACAAACACTGAATAGTCAGGGCCAAGCTTCAAGAGTATGGCCAAGACCAGCTGATCATCCTTCTTTTCGATCCCACATTGTTTTAGCTGCAAAACAAGTGCTTTGAACTTGGAGAAATAGAGTTGCAGGGATTCAAAGCTATTTGGACTCAGGGAGATCAGTTCATTTTCGATTTGATGTCCCCTCATCTCATCTGTCTTTCCAAAAATATCAACAATATTCTCCCATACTTCATTCGGTGATGTCAATCCATCAAGATGGAAAAGGAGGTCTCTGGAAATACTCAGACACAAGAGACCATAGGCCTCATCCCTCCTATTGTGCCATTTTATCTTCTCTGCAGCTGCATTGGGCTCTTCTTCTGATGCCATAGTCACCCTATAGAGGCCTTTCTCTCTCAATAGTATCTCCATCTCTGCTTTCCATTCAAATAAATTGAAAGGAGTCAAGATGATCTTCTGAGATTGATCCATAGCTCAGAAATTGTCTCGGCTGTCAGTAGAAGGCTCCCAGTCACTGATGTCGAACCTACAAAACAAATTTGAAGGAGAGAAATCGATCTACAATGGATCTGATACCATGTGGAAATTAAACCCAGTGATAGAACAATTACATTCACAACAATTATCAATTGTACATGCAAAATCACTCACAAAAGAGACTGAATATGGAGCTGAACACTAAACTGTATTGAATAAGTGTACAATAGCCAACCTTGTAATAACATAGGTTGCTTCATTAAATAATTACATAAGGGATTCGAATGCATGAGGAGGCAATTCGAATCTAGTCAAAAGCAGGCTTACTAAAATTAAGCAATTCCCCCATAGGTGCATAAAGTAGTTTCCAAATCAGCTAAGGAGCTCATGAATTGGAAAAGGCACTTAGGCAAGCTAAAAGGTGATGGAAGGACAACTCATACATGCTTTTCATAGGAGAAAAGAGTGGAGGATGTGGAGGACAAAAAACTAGTTAACCTCACCTAGTCAAACTTTCCCAATTGCCTTAAAGCACTGGAAAAGAAGGCAATAAAGCAAAAAAAGCAGAAGGGTGCCTAGGAGGCCAGGAATAAATTAGATTTGATTCCTTGAGGTTTCCCAAGCGCTCCATGAGTCAAAATAGGCAAGTTTGACCACTATGGATAGGTAGATGACAACTTGCATAAGGTGGAATCATGAAACTAGGCAAATAAGACAAAAATGATTAATTTAATGTCTAAGGTAGCTAAATATGGGTTGATTATTCTAACAAACTCTGGATCTGATGATGCAGATGATGACTTGTATGAAGAAGATGATAACATGGATGAAGAAGATGATGAAATATAATTAATGAAAGGTAAATATTTAATTAGACCTATTCTTTTATCTTGAAAAAAAAAAGAGTTACTAACATCATCACCATCATCATCATGTTGATCATCATCGTCATCATCATCATCATCATCGTCGTCGTCGTCTTCATCATGATCATCTTCGTCTTCATCATCATCCTTGCCATTATCAGACATCTTCATCTTCATCATCGTCATCGTCATCATCACGCATCATCATTATCACCAACATCATAATCATCATTGTCATCTTGATCATCGTCATCATCATCATCACCACCATCGTCATCATCTTCATCATCATAGTCATCATCATCATAGTCATCATCATCATCATCATCAACATCATCATTTTCATAATCATCATATATAATCATCATCATCATCATCATCATCATAATCATCATCATCATCATCATCATCATCATCATCATCATCATCATCTTCATCATCATAATCATCATCATCATCATCCTCATCATCAGCCTCATCATCGTCGTCGTCTTCATCATCACCATCATCACCATCTTCATCATCGTCGTCATCGTCATAATCATCGTCATCATCATAATCATCGTCATCATCATCGTCATAATCATCGTCTTCATCATAATCATCGTCATCATCATAATCATCGTCAGAATCATCATCATCATCATCATCATCATCTTATTATCATCATCATCACCATCATCATCATCTTCATCGTCGTCATCATCATCATAGACCTATTCATTTATCTTATTTTTTTTAAAAGAGTTACAACTAACATCATCACCATATATAATCATCATCATCATCATCATCATAATCATCATCGTCATCATAATCATCATCATCATAATCACCCTCATCATCATCTTCATCATCATTTTCGTCATCATCATCGTCTTCATCATCATGACCATCATCATCATCGTCATCCTCATTAACATAATCATCACCATCATCATCATATCCATCATAATTGATGAAGATGACATCATTATCCTCATGATCATTGTCATCATCATCGTCATCAAAATCATAATTATCATCATCATCATCAGCGTTTTCGTCATCATCATCTTCATCATCGCCGTCATCGTCATCAGCTTAATCTTCATCTTCATCGCCGTCATCATCATTAAAATTATCAACATCATCAACATCATCATTAAAACTATTTTTAAAATTAAAAATAAACCTAGATCAAATTAATTACTTCATATCATCGTCATCGTCGTCTGTATCATCGTCGTCATCTTCATCATCATCATCGTCATCGTCAACGATGAAATATAATCAAAGGTAAATATTTAATTATACCTATTATTTTATCTTATTTAAAAAAAAGAGTTACTAACATCATCACCATCACCATCATCATCATCGACGTCGTCATCTTCATCATCATGACCATCATCATCATTATCATCCTCATCAACATAATCATCACCATCATCATTATCTTCATCATAATCGATGAATATGACATCGTTATCCTCATGATCATTGTCATCATCATCATCAAAATCATAATTATCACCATCACCATCATCGTCGTCATCATCATCTTCATCGTCGTTGTCATCATCGTCGTCGTCATTATCATCATCATCTTCATCTTCATCGCCATCATCGCCATTAAAATCATCAACATTATCATTAAAACTATTTTTAAAATTAAAAATAAACCTAGATCAAATTAATTACTTCATATCATCGTCATCATCGTCTGTATCATCGTCATCGTTTTCATCATTGTCGTCAACGATGAAATATAATGAAAGGTAAATATTTAATTATACCTATTCTTTTATCTTCTTTTTTTTTTTAAATTTATTAACATTATCACCATCACCATCATCATCATGTTGATCGTCCTCATCATCATCATCATCGTCTTCATCATGATCATCATCGTCGTCATCATCATCGTCTTCATCATCATTGTCATCATCATCAGACATCATCATCTTCATCATCATCGTCGTCATCATCACACATCATCATCATCATCATCAACATCATCATTGTCGTCATCATCTTCATCATTGTCGTCTTCATCATCATCGTCATCTTCATCATCATGGTCATCATCATCATCGTCACCATCATCCTCACCATCCTCATCATCATCATCAACATCATCATCATCATCATAATCATCATCATCATTGTCCTCATTATCCTCATGATCATTGTCATCATCACCATCATCATCATCTTCATCATCGTCGCCATGTACAACATCATTAGCGTCGTCATCATCATCATCATCATCAACATTGTTAGCATTTTCATCATTTCATATGATATCAAGATGGTCATCACCACCACCATCATCATCATCATCTTCATCATCGTCAACATCATCATCTTCATCATCATCATTGTCGTCATCTTCATCTTCATCATCTTCATCCTCATCATCAGCATCATCATCTTCATCATCATCATCATCATCATCATAATGATCATCATCATGGATAACATCATGATCATCATCGACGTCATCATCATCAGCGACATACACATCCTCATCCTCATCATTGTCATCTTATTATGATACCACTCATAATCATCAGCATCATCATTATAATCCTCAAAATCATATGGTGTTGTGTTCTCTTGTGTTATGGTTCTTGTTATGAGTCCATGATTCAAATGCTTATGATTTATAAATGATGAAGTGGTATGTCAAAACCCCAAATTTACGAAAAATTTAAAACTTTTTAAACTATAACATTACAGCTTAACAGTTTATCTAATACTAATTAGTTTTCAGTAAAGTAAAGCGGTTCAACTAATATTGATCTGTTATGTATTAATAGCTTGCTATTTAATTTACCAGATAGAATGCTCCGTTATAGAACATATTTAAACTTACTGATTAATGTTCCTTTTGTGGCCATAAGGTGATCTGTTATGTTTAACCGGCTTACTTAGCTTACAAGCTAACGCATCGGTTTCCATTTTTCTTACAGATACACAGGTAAGAGTTTATGGCGCTGAAATTAAAATTCTAGATTATTGTTTAGAGGATCGTTGTAAGAGACAAAGTTTTTAAGAGTAAATATGAAATGTTACAATTCAGTATTGCTGAGGTATATTCAACTATTTTCCTTCCAGTACCTTGAACTATGTTCTTATTGATTTGTTATCGTCACTATCTCAGTAGTCACATATAACAAAAGTATCTTTTAATTCATTTAAGAGATTAGAGTAAAAGAACTGAATTCAAGATCCTATAGTAATAATTCTAGCTGTGGTCTAACATCTCCAATCAAAGAGAATCTAAAAAGGGGTTCCTATAATACTGCATAGTTATAGCCTATCCTTATCCAAGTTCTAGCTTTTAATGGGATTATCATAAAAACAGAACTCACATTATCACATGACAAAAGATACTCTCTTGATAATAGTAACTAGTACTAAGAATGCTATTGAGCTGTGATAAAATCATAGTATGCTTACAGTTAAAAGGCTAGCATTCACTTCCATGCTTTTTATTTAAAGATTTGTAGCCAAAAATAATATGGTGAAAAGATNATCATAGTATGCTTACAGTTAAAATGTTAAATATAGCTAGCATTCACTTCCATGCTTTTTATTTAAAGATTTGTAGCCAAAAATAATATGGTGAATAGATTAAAATGCAACTTGAGTCAAGTACAATTTCCATAGTATAATCTTCATAAGTATCAAATCTAAACCCTCAAAGGTAATCTTGGAAATAAAACTTGACAAACTTAAAGTTTACACTCCTAGAGATCTTAGGTTTTACACCAATGTTCTTTAACCTATTTATCTAAAGATCTTAAGATCATTTCCTTATGTAAAGGGGAGAGTTTGGGTTACATTTTTGCACTAGCTTACAAANAAGATCATTTCCTTATGTAAAGGGGAGAGTTTGGGTTACATTTTTGCACTAGTTTACAAAATATATTAACCTATCTCTATGCATAAGTCTTATATTAATTTAAGTAAAAAATGTAACATGAAATAGTTTTACAATCAAACAAACTTATGATTATCATAGCTTTAATATTAAATTTGTTATGATTATAATGATTAACCATACGAAAAGG
>LPNX011027162.1:210081-305392 GCA_001517045.1 Pseudotsuga menziesii | reverse complement strand
TCACCACTTCTGCATTCTTCACTTCTTCTATCCCCGCTTGAAGTTGTTCTTTGATTTGAGATATCCTTATGACTGCATGGTCTCTGCATTCTGGATCTTTACACTCTTCAGCTGGTTTCTTAAGGTCATATTCTGATCTATGTTCTTCCCTTCAAATAGCTTGGTCAAGAAATCAACCCTCATCAATGTATTTAGGGAAGACACTTGTAGTACAAGTTGATTCGTAACTGAATCATCAATGATCTTCTGGGATTTGACCAAGTTCTTCTTGAGAAAGGCTTCTAGCCTCATCTCCCTCTGAAACTGGAACCTCTATGCTCATGTAGGTGTCCAATCCATTTTCTTCAGAGAGATCATATACTTCTAGGCTTGGAAGTTGTCAACTTCACCAAGATTATCATCAAGCTGATGTCATAGATCACTTTGAAAAGAGAACCTCAAATGAACATAGCAAAGGATTAGATCTTACCGATTTGAGGTGTCCGTCCTGGTTCCGGAGCTGACTGATCTAGGGTTTGTCACAGAAACCCTAATTTCAAAAACTTGGAATATTTTAGATCTAATTGGCTAGACAGATAGATCTCTTCAAATGGAGCTGTCCAATGTACTCCATTTCTGAAAACAATGGAGGGAAGCTCCCGGAACAGGAAGCCCTAATTTTCCAATTTCTTCTGCAAAAATGCCTGTTACTGTTTCTGTGATATCTCCGAAATTTATGCTCCTATATGTCTGAAATTTTGTACTGAGGTAACCTCTCATGTACTTGATCTACCACCACAGATTTCATCAGAATTGGTTTCACCATTTTGGATTTATGATCCTTTTCCCAAGGTGACCTGTTACAGGACTGTTCAGAACAGAGAAGTTGTACGGCATGCCACGTGTCACTAGTTCATCTTCTGAGTCTGAAATTAGGAAAACTGAAATTAAATTCCATGCCCTTTCTGGAAAATTTTCATGAATTCCATTTGGACCTATGTAGCCCAAGATATTGTAATTCTCCCCAGGTGTCCTGTTTAGGGATGAATTCTGGAAGAGGCTGGAACCCTAACTTGGAGAGAACGTATCTCCTGGAATACAGCGAATCTGAAGATGAATTTTGTACACAGTTTTAATCAGGATTTTATCTTCGGCCCCTGAAATTTTCAGCTCCTGATCCTTCGCCAATCTCGGAATATAGCTAATGTGCCAAAACGTAGCAGTTTTAGTATTTAGGGTTTTTCTAGCTCGGGGTCAAACTAGGGTTTGACTTTCCCAGAGATTCACCCAACCAAAATTCTTGATCCAGGTCTCTAAACTTAGGTTTTGATGAGGAGAAAAATCCTATGCTGGTCTCACTCAAAAATTCCTCTTCTATAGAAAGCCCTAATTTCCACATCAAAAATTGAAAATGCTCGGAATCGAATTCTGCTTCGACAGAACGATGCACCCTTCAAAGGAGAGTCAGCCTAGCCTTATTTTGCTGATTGATTGTGGAGAGAGAACCAAAAAATAAGAAGCCCTAGATTCTGTAAGTTGTGAAAGCTGCCCTATTCAGGTTAGCTCTGATACCATGTTAAATTTCCATATGCTTAGCTAAGACATTAGTATATCATTTCATTTTTCATAATAAAAGCATATAAAACAGGATCACTGAAAGAAACAGTATCACAAGAACAACAAAGATTTATCCTGGGAAAACCCTAAAGGGAAAAACCCAGCAAAAGCTTCCTCAATATAGATGCCCCAAAATGGAAAAAGGTAAAACCAACAAGGAGATCAAAAACCTGATTCTCCTCCTTCTCCAGCAACTCCTCTCCTCCACAAGTGCGCTATTCCAAGTGAGTGTGTGTGTCACAAATGAGGAGAACTACACCTCTATTTATATTCATTCGTTTACTTAAAGTTTACTCAATTAACATGTCGGCTTAAGTTAACTCATGTAGGCTCGAGTTACACATGTAGGCTCAAGTAACCACACTGGGGTGCTGATGACCCACCTTTACAATTAGAGGGGACTACCTCATGACTCTTATTAGTTCTTCCGATTAGGAGCATCGGGGTACAATGTAATACAAGTGGTTCTCCCGGTTGGACCATCGGGGACCAAAAAAGATATATAAATAATATTCTTTGAAGTTACAATATTTCAACATACGGTACCACTGCTTTTTCATATACCCCACACCCCTAAAGGATCCCATATATATCCCGAATGATGAGATCCTTTGGCCAGATAGGGAATCTTTGGCTCGTTTCGTAGATTGGGGGAAAACATAAGAAGAAGGGTTTTATCTCCTTTACCTAGTCTTTCGGAAATAACCAGTCCTGAATACCATACTCATGTTTGGTCTCATGTTGTTTTTATGTAATGAATATCAGTTCAAAGTGTAGGTTCTTATGATCCAAGTCAACCTTCTATCCTTGTATTCTCTGTTCAAAATATCTTGTCTATTCCTAGTCCTCCCATAAATTCCATGACTGGGAGGGAATCCCCAACCCAAGTTGTTTCAACAATAGGGAGAACTAATTCAATTGTTGGGTAGAGTGTCTCTTTGGGTAAGCTAATATTCAATGCACCTTCCACGACTAAAAATGTGGTTATCCCTTCCCCCATCACAGGAAAACAATCTTGGGTTCAACCTATGTCTAACCAACCTTCATGGGGTTATGCTTACCTAGGAAATCAACCTACAGTGGTTAATGAAAATTATCAACCCATTGCATTGGGAGATTCTTATCTTGATATCCCTTATTTTGGTAATACTAATACCCCATGGGGGAAACCTAGTTGCATGAATGTCCCCACGTTCAAGATACCGCTTGTAAATTCATTTGGAGGGTCACCAGGAGGCTCACCTTGGGGGCCACCTGGAGGTACACCACCTGGATTTCCACCATATGGAGGCCCATCTAAAGGCCCCCCAACTATAATCCCCTTATATATAGGTACACCATCTAAAGGCCTATCTGGGGGGCCACCATCCGGAGTTCCACCATCCAAAGGTCCACCACCTAGAGGACCATCAAGAGCATCAGTTGGAAACCAACCACCACCGAACCAACCTATTATAGGAGGATCATCGACACCCATTTATAAATCCACCTATAGTCATACTTGTACACAAATACCTTATCAATATTACCAGTATCCACAACCGAATCAACAATTACCATTTCTGGCTACACTTGATCTGCCATATTTATAATGATTGATTAACATTCCTATTCACCATGATCCTTCATGGCCATCTTTTCCTGTAAAGTTACCTTTGGGTATACCAAATTTTGAGGGAAAACCTAGTGAAAACCCTAAAACCCATGTAATGACTTATCATTTGTGGTGTTCATAAAATTGTCTAATTTATGGTTCTATCCGTTTGATACTTTTTCAAAGAACTCTCACTAGAATCGTCGCTAAATGGCATATATAATTACCCCAACATTCCTTTTAGGAATTCAACAGTCTTGTTGGGTTTTGTGTATCTCTGTCCCTCTTCCCAGGGATTGCAACCCAGATCCATTCACTTCTTCTTAGCACACAAAGCCCAAGATATTTGTCCCAACATAGCAGAGCTCAGTTGGAATCACATGTCTCACCTGAGATATCTTTCTTGATGGGAACTTCCAAAACCATGTTTTTTCTATTGGGAGGGAGGGTGTTTGGTACCTTAGCTCTGCGCCAAGGCTCTCAACTAAGTCCAGGGGTGTATTATATGTGTTCATTGTGCTTCAACAGCTAGGATGTGCCCCTACCTTTCTTATGCAGCTCATTAAATAAATAGCATACATGCAGCATAATCATATCCAGTAATACAATGCGACCATCATACGTCTATTCATTTGTAAGAAAATCTAGAGGAATTCATTCACTACAACATTTACACATATATCTAAGTTACTTTCAGCATTCAAATATATATACATAATATAACGTGGAAACCCATCCGAGAAAAAGCCACAAGGTGCTCTTCATCTAGCATGAGGAAATAGATGCACCTTTCATCTAATCACTAAGCTACATGATCAATATCTTCTTCTCTAACTTTATAGACTCTTCCTCCCTCTCATGCTCTCTAACATTCTCTCTTTTCTCTTGTTATTTTACTTCTACTAGTGATCCACACATGGACTGGATCGACTCAACCTTTCCTACTCTTTTGTGCACTCAGCAATAGATCCTTTACTCTGATGCACTCAAAAATACAGAGCCACCACCCAAGTACTCATGCTTTTCAGCCAATGGGAGTCTACAACAACTACCGGTAGGAAGGACGTCTAACACAGACTGACTGTCAGGATCATGTCTAAGATAGACTGACTATCAGGGGAAATGTCTAACACAGACTGACTGTCAGGGGGAATGTCTAACACAAACTGACTGTCAGGGGAATGTCTAACCCGCATACAACTTAGGTTCCTTCTTTTATATCCCCATTATAGATTCAATATTGATTCCCTACATACTTAATACAGACTCAATACCAACTCAATACAAACTCTATTCAAACTCATTACAGACTCATTTCTCCCGCTATCTCAACCGACTTACTATATCTAGCCACTAGGATATATTTCCTATTCTAGAAACACCTAAGGAGAGGCACTAATGGCCTGACTTACAAATATTCCTTCACACGTGTGGTTTTCTTCAGCTCTATCCAATCTCGTACCCACGATCGTTAAGGCTTGTCACTTTCTCAGCATTATGCCTTATTTTCGTTTTCCAGACGTCATGCTACTTTCACGCCTTTTTTTGCTGATATTCTGTTGTATTGTCTCATGTCGCACTCCATCCTTCAATCATGAATTACTTATCTGGTGCAACTTCTTCTTTCAGCTCCTTCTCCTCTTCTTCTTCCTCTCTTTCACTTCCTATGTCGCAGTGTCCTTCCTCTTCTCTCCTTTATGTTGCTTCCTCGGTCGTAGCTCCCTCCTCTTCTCCTTTGGCTCTTCTCCGTACTTAGAAAGAATTTTGCATGAATTCTACCTTACTGTCCCTAGGCCCAACAGTCCCCCAACACTCACGTGCGGTTCGTTCTGAGCCACTTGAAGCTATTTCTCCATGTTGTGACTTGTGTTGATTTTTTTCTAAATATCTCCTACAATTTTCACCACTTTCTCTACCTATATGCGAACTTCTTCCTTTGTCTTCCGCATTTTCTCCACCAGGTCGAAACTAATATGTTCTGGCATGACTTTCTCCATCGATGCTGCTACATTGTGCACCTTCTAATGTATAGGTTGAATGATGCATGTAACTCTCTCTACTTTGGCCTACAACTCTTCTACTTTTTCCTCATGTTGTTGTTGGTTTGTGCGCAACACAATCATTTGTTGCTGCAATTTTCTCATCTTCGTCGCCTTAGCCATTTTATGTACTAAGGGTAGTTGCTTCATATCATTTCTTATATGTGTGATGTTTTCTTCAAATGCAGTCATCTCATTTGCAATCTTCTATGATTTCTTGTCATCCATTAGTGCTTCCCAAGTTTGAGAGACTTGGTCGATAGCCTTAACACATATTTCTTGTGCTTCTTCTATTCTCTTCATAGCCTGAGTTGTTGCATGTCTTCTTCTCTCCAACTCTTCTAGGGGAGTGTTAGGTCTCCTTTATTCCTCTAGATTTGTAACTTTCCTCCTAAGTTCAGTCGGTATCTTTCCAATATTAATGACCTTGTCTTCTAGTGACATTTCTTGTAATATTTCAACATCTTCAAGATTTGAAAAAGAAAGATTTATGATATTTTTTAGTTTCTGATTACTTTCTTCTCCTTCCCTTACTTTTTGCTTGGTCCTTTGCATATTTTCCTTGATTTTTTTATATCCTTTTTAGATTGCTTCTCCTGCTTACCAAGGGAACTTCCTCTTACTCTAATCTCTACAAAAGCCGCTTTTTGTAGGGCATGCACATCCATAAGTCGCATCTTCAAAAAATCTAAGAATATCTGGCCAGCACTTATGTGGACCTTGTTGGAGACTGGAGTCTCTAGATCTGGGACTTATATTTGGAGTTGTACTCTAATTGGGTGGTCTCCTCTTGGTCTCTAAGGTTCTGGTGCTTTCGACGGTCCAGGTGCGTCCTGTGATTGTGGTACTTGTGGCACACGATCTACTACAATTTTGATTTCTTCAATTTTTCTACCCAGTTCATTCAGCCTATCTGTAAGAGTATTAGTAAATTGATTATGTTATCTTCCGAGGTTGTGGAGACTTACCTGGGAGGCTTCTTCCAGTGATTCTGCTAATTGTTCTACCTCCTCATCATTAATATGGAAGGTATTGGCTTCCTTTTTATCATTCTATTTCTTGTGCTTAGGTTCCATTTGTTCTTAGACATTTATCCCTTCTCGTTGTTGTTGTTTTAGCGGTGGTTCCTGATGAAGCGAATTGTACTAAGTTTTGTCTCGCTTTGTCCCTTCTGTGTTTTGTCTGGGGTGTTTATCCTGATTGACTTATTTATCCTTCTTTTGAGTTGTTGGCACTTCCTATCACCATTATTCTAGGCAATCACTAATAAAGGTTTCTAAATCCTCTTCTATTAGTACATATTGTGTCGCCAACCACTGTTAATGTGGGTCTCTACATGGTTGGATGTAAGCATATTGTGGACCAATTTGAAATTTGACAATTAGTCGAAACCTAGAAATAGTGGTCGCACTCAGTATTACCTGGTGCTTCACTAATTCTTTATGGCTTCAATATGGATGAAACATTCACTATTACTATTCGTTTGTCAGTTTTTGTCTGCCGAGAACCAGAGGTTCTGGTATCTTGCACCTCTAGAGCTAACATGTAAGTCTACTGTCTCATAAAAAATAGTAAATGAGATTAAAATCAATAACCAAGAATAAAGGAAAGCAATACCTTATTCCTACACTGAGGTTGCATCTTGTAATAATTCATTAAGCAGAAATTGTGACCAGTTGATTTGAACACCTTCTGCACAGAGTGCAGCCAGCATTACTGCACCTGCAGTACATTGATGTGGTAGTGATGTGCGCAACATTTTGTATGAAAATATCATTGTTGCCATGTGAATAGTAGGATCACTAATAGATTATATTGAGAACCCTCTGCTAGACTTGATCAGGTCATACTTATCCTTAACCCTCGCAATGTGGGTTGGGTCATTGTCCTTCACCAAGACTGATACTGGGTATGCTCCTGTCCTTGGAAATCTTGCAATTGCTGACATTAGGTCAACGTCAACTTAATAAGGTTTGTTTAACCAAAGGAATACTCCATGAAATATTACCAATAGTTGCTTAACATAAATGTTCATTTATGTGCTTCGGTGAAAGTGTGGCATAAATAGTAATGACAATAATCCAGACTACTCTAGTCCTTTCGCCCATTTCATTGCAACAAACTGGTTCGGTGAATCAGGCGTATCTTTTACTAGTTTCATGTAGTTATTTCTATTGAGGTCTCTTATTTTTCTTGTGTCTAAATCTTCAAAGAATATCTTTTGTAACCGGGGCATGATATCATGCACTACTGTCATACCTTTTGGTATTTTGGTTCTACCAGTGTAGCATAACCCTTGCTAGGGATGTTAACCCATGGTGCATCCATCCTCCTTGGTGGAATATATGGTTGCAATAAGTTCCTATTTTCAAAGTCCTCTTTCTCTTCATGGCTTGGTGGTGTTGATGTAGCTTTCTCCTTTCTCTGATTCTTCATTACCTGCTTCCCCTTTGAAGCTGGTGATGCTCTTAGTTCCTGCACTCTGCGAAGGCCGAGGTGGGACTTGGGTAGCAACTGGGCTAGGTTTGTTCCTAGAGGGAATATATTCTGTAGTTTCTTCCATGATAGGGATAGGTTATGTAGGTCCGACTTCAGGTTCCACAGTGGAACTAGCACTCGATATCATGATAACCATAAATTGGGTTTGGCTCTTTGAGTTGCAGAAACTAATCGCTCTTCTCTGTTATAGGAATACTAAATTTGAATGTGGTAACAACGTATAATTAAAAACAACTTTTCAGCAGTTGTCCTTCACATGTGCAAGTATTTACTTAGAAAGTAATCCATCCTTTCAATGTCATGGGGTGGCAATTTGGTTCATTTAAGGAAGATTTGTGGCACGTCGTCAATTAGCTATCATCATTAAAGAAGGTTATTATCATTTATGGTATACATGATCCCAAGGTATGCCACCCAATTCTATTAATATTTCCATAATATTGATTGACCGGTATATTGTCAGCTAATTAGTTAATTATTGTGGCAATCATGACATCACTTCGTGGTGCTGTCATTTCATGTGATAATTCTTCTTCTCTTTTTAAGATCTAGCAGCTTCTTTTCGTGCTCCTTGCGACTTGATTTTCCCTTCCCAGAAGTTTATTCCAAGTTGTTATAATACCCCTTTTTATCTTTCCTTATTTTTTTAGACCGCATCGAGCAGGGTTAGGAGTATCTTCACACATACCAACTCCTTCCACTGTAATGCAGCATCGACTATCAGGTTTTCACTTGTGAATTTAAATGTATGGGTGAAGCTTTCAGCTAAGATTTCCCATTCGACAATTCATCATCACGAATATACTGATGTTTACCAATGTATTTGTACCATTTCCAAAGTCTGGATGAATCGATGAACCCATTCTTATCGCATATATTATTGCCAGTTCCTGCAACAGTGCTCAATATGTTCCATGGGATCTATCATTCATGTATACTTCTGATTAGGGAAACTGATCTCTTCCCAAAATATGATCTCCATTAATATTCTACATTGTGTCCATTCGTAGATAGATTGTTTGTGTGTACCTCGCCATCTAGCGGGCGTAGCTTTCAGCACATAGTCCAAAGCGGACAATCGTTGTTATTCTGTGAATTTTTCTTCAAATTATACTAGAAAATATGTGAGGTTAGGTAATCCTTCGTATGTAGTAAACGTGCTTGCTTCATCTCCTAACCTTTGGAAAACTCTTGTTATTCTTATGCATCTTCTCGTGGAGACTTCATGTAGCTTGTCCTTCCAATTTTCCAGGGCATCGCCTGAGTCGAACATGCACGGACTCACACTTTGACAACTCAATTTCCCATCAGCTGTTGGATTTATATAGTCTTCTTTTGAATTCATGATGTTATACAATTGATCTAGGTAATTTTCTTTCCCTTCAGATAGTCCAAAGCGGACAATCATTGTTATTCTGTGAATTTTTCTTCAAATTATACCAGAAAATATGCAAGGTTAGGTAATCCTTCGTATGTAGTCAGCATGCTTGCTTCATCTCCTACCTTTTGGACAACTCTTGTTATTCTTATGCATCTTCTCATGGAGACTTCATGTAGCTTTTTCTTCCAATTTTCCAGGGCATCGCCTGAGTCGAACGTGCACGAACTCACACTTTGACAACTCAATTTCCCATCAGCTGTTGGATTTATATAGTCTTCTTTTGAAGTCATGATGTTAGATAATTGATCTAGGTAATTTCCTTTCCCTTCACTATGTACGGGCCCAACATATATATGTCCTTTGAGCGGATCAATTGGTGCAACCACTCTTATTTCAGAATCTTCAAATGATAAGATTTGTTTCTTGAAGTTTATAATGGTTTGGTTGTTTATTTCCCAATCAATTCCTAGCAGTGTAGGAGATGGATTTGTGTCATCGACAATGTCAATAACGTCAAACTCGACATATGTTCTTAATCCTTCAACTTCTACAAGCACTTGAGTTAGTCTACCAATTGGTAGAACCTTCGACAAGTTCGTAAACCTTAGTTGAATGGGAGACCAGTCCATTCATAGCTTATTCATGCTCTCCCATGTTTTTATTTTCAGTATGTTTACATCCAAGCCCAAATCTAATATGATATAATCCATATCATAGTCTCCTATCTGTACAATCATTTTCCATTCTCATTTTGTCTTCAATCTTTTCTCGAGATCATTAACTTTTTTTTTTCAGGTTGCAGGTCATCTGGGGTTTCTTCTATTAGTGTTTTCAGTTCTGTGACAACATCTTTATCATTGATTAGTGTTAAAAAACTTTTGAAAATTTCTTTCAGATCACTAACCTTTTTCATTGGAGGCTTCCTGATGAGTTGTTCAAATTGTTCGGGAATGGTCTTGACTTAACAATGTCAGTGTAGTGTTGATTAGTTTCATGTTAAGTTAGATGTACAGTTTCAAGGAATAATGGACAAATTATACGGTACAAGTGAGATGAACAGGTCCTCACTTGAATTCTGAATGATTCGGGCTGCTGGTGGTCCAAAAGCTTCCTAGTGGTAAGGATTGATCCAAGAGGATCATCTCATATTTGATCGAAATTAAATTCTTCAAAATTTGAAATAAATATTATAGGGTGAAATATCTCGTCAATACGTTTCCAGCAGCACTTGTTTCATGAAAAAATACCTCCGGATGCAGAAGATAATAATGTTTGAAGTTTCAGAAATTTTTGGTTAAAATGGAAAATAATGGGTTTTTGGGAAAAGAATTGGCAATGTAATTTTTATTTAAAAAATGGGGAGTCCGTGGGATTCGAACCCATGTCCTCCAGAACCACGTTTCCACAGTTGGGTGGGAGGGTGTTTGGTACCTTGGTTCTGCACCAAGCTGGCTCTCAACAAATTCCATGGGTGGATTATATGTGTTCATTATGCTTCAACGGCTAGGTTGTGTCCCAACCTTTCTTATGTAGCTCATTAAATAAACAACACACATGCAGCATAATCATATCCAATAATATAATGCGACCATCATACATCTCTTCATTTGTAATCAAACCTACAATCATTCATTCACTACAACATTTACACACATATCTAAGTTACTTTCATAATTCACACATATACACAGAATATAACGTGGAAACCCATCCAGGGAAAAACCATAAGGTGCTCTTCATCTGGCAGGAGGAAATAGATGCATCTTTCGTCTGTGCACTAAGCTATAGACTCTGCTCAAGATCGTCTTCTCTAAATTTATAGACTCTTCCTCCCTATCATGCTCTCTGATCTTCTCTCTTTTCTCTTGCTACTTTACTTCTACTAGAAATCTGCACACAGCCTAGATGGACTCAACCTTTCCTACTCTTCTGCGCACTGAGCTGCATATCCTTTACTCTCATGCACTTAGAAATACAGAGCCACCACCCAATAACTCACGCTTTTTATCCAACTAGAGTCTACAACAACTTCCTGTAAGGAGAACGTCTAACACAGACTAAATGTCGGGAGCATGTCTAACACAGACTGACTGTTGGGGGGAATTTCTAACATGGATTGACTGTTGGGAGAATGTCTAACCCGCATATATCTTGGGTTCCTTATTTTATAGCCCCATTACAGAATTTATGCTGATTCCCTACATACTTGATATGAACTCAATACCAACTCGATACAGACTCATTACATACTCATTTATGTCTCTATCTCAGTAGACTTACTTTATCTAGCCACCAAGATTTCTTTCGTATTCTAGCAACACCTAACAGGAGGCACTAACGACCTAACTTACAAATATTCCTTCACGCATGCAGTTTCCTTCAGCTCCAATCGAGCTCGTGCCCATGATCATTAAGGCCTGTCAATTTCTCAGCATTATGCCTTACTATCATTTTTCAGTTGTTATGATACATTCTCACCTTCTGTTGTTGATATTATGTTGTACCGTCTCGTGTCACACTCCATTATTCTATCCTATCTTACTTATCTGGCACAACTTCTTCTTCCAATGCCTTCTCCTCTTCTTCTTCGTATTTTTCACTTCCTATTTCACAATGTCTTTCCTCTTATTGCCTTTATGTCACTTCCTCGGTCGAAGCTTCTTCCTCTTATCCTTTAGCTCTTCTCCATACTTAGGCAGAATTATGCATGAATTCTACCTTACTGTCCCTAGCCCAACAACTCTTTAAATGGAATTTTTTACGCATTTTTAGTTACCGATTGAATATAAAATGGGTACAGATATTTTAACCTCACTTCATCAAACCACTTCCACCCATATATCTGATGATATACATGAGTGGAGATGATGATGTAGGTTCATTAAGGCTCCCATTCACGATCAATTACTTGTTGATTGGTTTACTAAGTCATTAATCCCACCCATTTCTAGGGATGTTTCCACGGGATATGTTGTTACCGAAGAGAAGGCTATCATACATGCTCAATACCTTGACTTGGTTTATTCCCAGTTAGGCACTTTGTATGATTTGATTCCAAATTATCCTCATCCTACTTCAGACCCTTCAAGACCTTCGATGGAAACACTTGTCGTTGGCATACTTGGTTCTTTCCAGACACATTCGACGGCCAAAGCCACGAAGAAACAAAACCAACCTGCTTCACCCGCTAGCTAGACTATTTCCAATCCCAAGACTTATTCTACTCCTGTTTTTTCTACCAAAATTGAATGCGGTTCAATCCTCATAATATTTGAGAACAAAGAAGAAAGGAAGAAATAAATCCAAGAAATATACAAATCAACAAGATGGTAATAAAACACAAACTACAGATGTCGAATCTAGAAACAAGAGAAAGGTAAAATTTCCCTACCTTATATGTGGATTTGATCATTTCAGCAAAGAATTTGCTCATCGTGAGGAGGTTAGAAAATTTCGGAAAAACACCTCCACCCGAGCAGTTTTGACTGATCCTTTCCCTACGCGACAACAATTGATTAACCATCAATCCTTGCATGGTTCTTCCTCATATTCTATCGATGAGGTCAAAATGATGTCTAGTGAATCAGTGAATATTGCTACTAGATCCCATAACTACGAACCTCCTCTAGAGAAGAATAATGATAACACTCCAATTGATAAAACTATAGCTTATGTCCCTCCTCCTACCAATGGTCTTCACATTGAAAAACTTGTTCTCAACGTAGTCCTCTAGCCACCCAAGAGTACAATTCAAAAATCAGTATTTAATCCTAGTTCATGTGCTACCCAATACTACAATGTAGTGGAATATTTGTTGCTATGTCTAGCCTTTAAGTACTCCAAATGTGTCCTACACAGAGGAAGGATTTGTTGTCGGTCCTTGGAGCTATGGATCCTGAGAATAATAATGTTATCGCTTTTAAATTGGATGATTTTAAATTGAGCCTCTCTCATAAACTATCTTTTCAATTATCCTCGAAAGTTATTGGGAAGAAATTCCATCGTACCATTTTAGATGAAGGTGCCTCGACCTCAGTCAAGGCTCTATCCTCTTAGAGAGCTATAGGATCCCCTGAAATTAACCATTCACCCACGACATTGAAGGCTTTTGATGGTAGTGGTTTTCAACCCTATGGATTATTCTCCTCTCTATTGATCGAACTAGGGGGCAAATCAGTGTCCATCCATGTCGAAGTTATCAACACTCCTCTAGATTCCAATCTCCTCCTAGGTAGGAATTGGTTCTACTCAATGCAAGAACTGGCATCGTCTGTATTTTGTGTGGTCCAATTCCATTCCAAGGGAATATTATTACGATTGATCAATTATATTTTTGTTCTCCATACACGAGTTCTAATTCTACGAATAATGTTCCACTCCTATCCTTGTCAGATCCACAGTATCATAACATAGGAGTAGGTCTTCTTAAATATTTGTCACTTATGGGAGTATTTCCATTGAATAATCATCCTCCTCCTTCACAGGTTGCATCTCTGAACATGATCTCCTTGAAGAGTCAAGACACCCCATCTAAAGGGAAGTCAATTGTTGATTTGACACCTTTGAGTCATTTTGAAGAGATTTACCAAGCTATCCAATCCACCACTCATGACCCCAAAATTAATGATCACCTCGTGGTAGCATCAGACCCTTACCATATTCCATATTGGTTAGATTCCCCCTCATCTCTAAATTATCTTTTGAAACCTCTTCCATCGGATGAATCCATTATGGAATTCATGTCTTTAGATGAGATTCCTTGGAAAGATCACCATCATCTATCTTCTTTCCTTCCCAATTACCAATTGGTAGAAGATCATTTCAAGTCGTTGGTTTCATATTATATTGTAACTACCCTTTAGTCACTGGTACTCACTCACAATGTTGAATCTGAGGGTAATCTGAGTAATATTACTAATACTGTCTCGATCAACATATAAGTGAAACCTAGAGTTGTTGAACACATTCACTTGGGCTAGAACTATTCTTCTTCAGAAATTGAACCTTGCACGACCCTTTTCAGGGAATTTAGAGATGTTTTCACTTGGACATATGAATAAATGTCAGGGATTGGTTCTTCGATCATCATTCATGTGATAAGGACATACCCTAACACCAATCTGGTCCATCAAAAAATATGTCAAGTACATCCACAGAAAGAAGCGGCCATAAAGGAAGAAGTCAAAACATTCTTAGGGTTGGGTTCATTTATCCTGTTCCACTGATGAAATGGGCTTCTAATATTGTTCCTATGACCAAAAAACAAGGTATAATTAGGGGTTGTATCGATTTTAGAGATCTTAATAGAACTTGTGATCCAAGAGGATCATCTCATAGTCGATCAAAATTAAAGTCTTCAAAATGTAAAATAAATATTACAGGGTGAAAGAGCTCATCAAGAGCTTTCTAACAGTGCTTGTTTCATGAAAAAATACGTTCGGGTTCAGAAGATATTAATGTTTAAAGTTTCGGTCATTTTTGGTTAAAATGGCAACAATATGGGTTTTTGGACAAAATTTGGAAATATAATTTTTATAAAAATATTGGGAGTCCATGGGATTCGACCCCATGACCTCCAAATCCCTCCAAATCTATCACCAAACCCTCCTAGCCAACACGCCACGTGATGTTCCTTGTTGTGTATAGTTTAAAACTTATATTTAAGTTTGAACGTGTTTTGAGTTTTGAAAATGGGGGGGGAGGTCAACGGCTAAGCCCTCGACCCATATGGCCAACACCGAGGCCTTGTGGAGGATTCAACACCGAGTTCAAATGCCAAGTCACAGTAATGTGGAAGCCAATTATTTCCAACCGTAATACATGCCACTTATATCGTAACATATTCACTAACACAATGCCAAACCATATGATATAATGATGTCGCAACTATATGGTAAACACGTTACAATGTTAACGTAAAAGGGGGAGAGGCCTGCGGGTTTGGCCTTAGGACCTTTTCCCCCTATCTAACATTTTTTTCCAATACACCACTGCCATCCCGTTGAACAGGATATGGAAGAATCCCCTTAAGTGTTTGTAGGACGGAACAATGGGTACCAAAAGGGCCAACGCCCCTAAACCACTTCCAAATCCCTATAAAAACCACATTCGGGACCATGGTTTGCCATAGTTTCCAACGCAGTTTTTGGATTGAATCCCAAGGAGGTTTTGCACAATTCCCAAGGTGGTTTTGCACGCTCTCCAAGGAAATTTTGCAAGCTTCCCAAGGTGGTATTGTACGGATCCCAAGACATTTTGCACAGAGTTTGAGGTAGTTTTCCTGAGGTCCATAGATTCCTTAATGGGAACAGATCCCGAGGTGGAATCTGTATTGTTTTGTATTTTATGCAGGTAGAGTTTCTCTATTTGTGTGTCGCAAGAGGCCTCAGACAAACCTGGTCGAGTTTATACTCATTTTTATCGAAATTTCGAGAGGAACGTAGTGGTGCTATTATTTTTGTTGATTACTGACAGGAAAAAAAGAAGTGGTTCCAGAAACCCATTATTGTAATATTTGAAGATTAAATAAGATCATCCTTCCCAATGGAAGTGGCCCAGAGACGTAGCCCAGGAGGGGTGAACTTTGTTATCATCTCTTGTATATCATTTTCATGGTTTGCTTACTGTTTATTTGCTTATGTGTGTATATTTAAACATTTAAATTTTAGTTTTTAAGTATTGTTTATGAGTAATTGACATATAACATTCACATGCAATTTTTAATGGTTAAAAAGATCCTGAAGATTTTCATATCAAGTTTGGTATCAAAGCTTAATAACCATTGCATTGTGAGTTTATGTTAACAATATCCGGGATAAAGTGAGGTGAAGGTGTACTTGAACCTTTTAATCTAGAGATTTGGCATGCACATAGAAGAGAGAAAATGAGATATGAAGACTACTGAGAAGAATATGAGATGGTCTTCTATAAGGCTTTCTATCAGATGGAAAACATAGTAGAAAAAATGTTTGCATATTATTAAGAGAGATTGGAAAATAAGAAAACAAAGGAGAAAGAAAAGGATAATGCTTGGGGAATAGGAAAAGACCCTTCTGAACCCTCTTCTCCATATTCTTCTTTTTCTTCTGGAAGCTCCAGTACCGCTTCTGCAAATCCAAAGAAACAACTTGAGAAGGCTAAGTCTGATTTACCTTATTTAAAACTTGATATTAAGTTTGATTTACCCACATATAATGGTGAACCTAATGCAGAAAAACTAGATGATTGGATCAGAAAGATTGAGGCGTATTGTAGGATTCAGAAGCTTGCAGATTATAAAGCAAAGATCCAGTTGTTTACTTTATGTCTTAGAGGCACCACACTCATATGGTGGGAGAGTAAGACCCATAAAGGCCTCTTTACAAAAGGTAAAATTATTTCTTCCTAGTATGAATTTATTGCTTCGTTAAAAAACCAAACTTATCCATTAGGATACATATAGAAAGCCATTATGTATTTTCAAAACTTAAGGCAAGGTAAATGTCAGAATGTATAAGGGTACACTCAAGAATTCGGAAAGAGAGCTTTGATTTTGGGTATACCTATTTACAACCAAGGAACTCTTCTCAAGTTTATTGGAGGATTACATAGTTATTTACGTCAGACAATACTTATGTTTAATCCTACTAACCTCAAAGAGGTATGTGTGCAAGGTACGCACATTGATTCCAAAGAGAAGAGTGTTCATGATGTTCCTTCAGCTAAATCCAGCTAGGAAAAAGAAGGCAAGGCAAAAGGGAAAGGTAAGAATGCAACTACAATGAGGAAAGGTGATGAGAGGCCTACATTATCGCATTGTCAAAAGAAAGGGAGTGAAGAGGCAAAGTGTTGGGTATTGCATCTAGAATTGAATCCAAAGTGGTTTAAGTATCTGAAGGGGAAGCAAAAAACCGCAGTTGTCCTTGAGGACCTTGGATCAAATTACAAGGATGAAATAAAGATAACAATCGTAGGTGTGAAAGGTAAAGCTATTGTTGGTAATGATTCTAACATTGGTTCTTCATGTGCTTCTACTTATAAAGATCATGTTAGTTCTAAGGATAAAAGAAATGCATTGTTTCATATAAGGGTGATTACAAAACAAACTAAGATCATTACTTTCATAGATAGTGGATCCCAAGCTAATCTCATTTTAGAAGAAGTAGTTAAGCAGTTGGGATTAACAACAAAACCATACAACAAACCGTATCCATTAGGATGCGTGTGTAAAGATAAACGATCTCAAGTAACAAAACAATGTGATCTGAAGTTTGCGATAACATCTAAGTTTATATATAAAGTTGAATTTGATGTGGTTCCACTAGATATATGTGGAATTGTGTTGGGTAGTCCGTACTTATATGATCGAAAACAAATATTCTATAGAGAACATAATTAACATTAGTTGTTCAAAGAATGAATTGATTTCATAGTGCATTCACATACATTTAAAAATGACAAATCATTGGGAACTACACAACAATTAAAAAGGGTTGTTAGTTCAAGTCGAAATTTGGCAATTATGTCTATGTCATGTAAGGAGAAAAAAAATCCTAAGCATGAAAAGGAAGTGTCATTTCACTATAATGCACCTGTTTTAGTTAATAGTGTTCCTATGGTAAAATATCAACATTATATGGGTACAATCTCTTTCAAATGTTTAATTTTGATACTCAATTTTCTACTGATCAACCGTTTATGGTTGGTTTCGACAGATTTGAATGAAAATTTGATTGAAAAAGGGATTGATGTACTTAACAATGTCAGTGCAGTGTTGATTGGTTTCATGTTAATTCATATGTATAGGTTCAAGGAAGAGTTGACAAATTATACGGTACAAGTGAGAGGAACAGGTCCTCACTTGAATTCTGGTGGTCCAAAAGCTTCCTAGTGCGAAGGTTTGATCCAGGAGGATCATCTCAAGTCGATCAAAATTGAAGTCTTCAAAATGTAAAGTAAATATTATAGGGCGAAAGAGATCGTCAATACATTTATAGCAGCTCTTATTTCATGAAAAAATACCTTCGAATGCAGAAGATATTAATGTTTGAAGTTTCAGCAATTTTTGGTTAAAATGGGGAAAATATGGGTTTTTGGGAAAAAATGGCAATGTAATTTTTACTAAAAAAAATGGGGAGTCCATGGGATTCGACCCCATGACCTCCAGAACCACATTTTCGCAGTTGGGTGGGAGGGTGTTTGGTACCTTCGCTATGCGCCAAGGCTCTCGACGATGTCTATGGGTGGATTATATGTGTTCATTATGCTTCAACAACTAGGTTGTGCCCCGGACTTTCTTATGTAGTTCATTAAATAAACAACACACATATAGCATAATCATATCCAGTAATACAATGCGACCATCATACATCTATTAATTTGTAAGCAAACCTACAGTCATTCATTCACTACAAAATTTACACACATATCTAAGTTACTTTCATCATTCACACATATACATAGCATATAATGTGGAAACCCATCTAGAAAAAACACAAGGTGATCTTCATATGGAATGAGGAAATATATGCACCTATTGTGTGCGCACTAAGCTGTAGACTCTGCTCAAGATCTTCTTCTATAACTTTACAGACTCTTCCTCCCTATCATGCTCTTTGATATTCTCTTTTTTCTCTTGCTACTTTACTTCTAATAGTGATCCACACACAGCCTCGATGGAATCAACCTTTCCTACTCTTCTAGGCACTTAGTTGCATATCCTTTACTCTTATGCACTCAAGAATACAGAGCCACCACCCAAGAACTCACGCTTTTCAGCCAATGAGTGTCTACAACAAATTCCTGTAGGGAGAACGTCTAACACAGACTGACTGTCGGAGCATGTCTAACACAGACTGATGTTGGGAGGAATGCCTAACACAGAATTACTGTCGGGGGATTGCTTTACCCACATACAACTTGGGTTCCTTCTTTTATAGCCCCATTACAAACTCGATATTGATTCCCTACATTCTTGATACAGACTCAATACCAACTCGGTATAGACTCTATTCAGACTCATTAAAGACTCATTTATGTCGCTATCTCAGTCGACTTACTATATATAGGCACCAAGTTTTCTTTCCTATTCTAGAAACACCTAATGGGAGGCACTAACGGCCTAACTTACAAAGATGCCTTCACGCATGTAGTTTCCTCTGGCTCCAGTTAAGCTCGTACCCATGATCGTTAAGGCCTATCACTTTCTCGGCATTATGCCTTACTGTCGTTTTCTAGTTGTTATGCTACTTGCATGCCTTCTATTGCTAATATTTTGTCGTACCATATCGTGTCACACTCCATCTTTTTCTCGTGGCTTACTTATCTGGTGCGGCTTCTTCTTCCAGCGCCTTCTCATCTTCTTCTTCCTCTCTTTCATTTCCTTTGTCACAGTGTCCTTCCTCTTATTGTTTGTATGTTGCTTCCTCGGTCGTAGCTCCTTCCTCTTTTCCTTTAGCTCTTCTCCATACTTAGGAACAATTCTGCATGAATTATGCCTTACTGTCCCTAGCCCAACAACTCTATTAATGGAATTTTTTACACATTTTAAGTTACCAATTAAATATTAAATGAGTATAGATCTTTTAACCTCACTCCTTCAAGCCACTTCCACCCATATATCCGATGATATACATGAGTGGAGAAGGAGGCGTAGGTTCATTAAGGCACCCATTCATGATCAATTACTTCTTGATTGGTTTACTAAGTCATTAGTCCCACCCATTGCCAGGGATGTTTCCATGGGATGTGTCGTTACTGAAGAGAAGGCTATCGTCCATGCTCAGTACCTCGACTTGGTTTATTCCCAGTTAGGCACTTTGTACAATTTGATTATGAATTCTCCTCTTCCTACTTCGGACCCTTAAAGACCTTCAATGGAACCACTTGCCAATGGCATACTCGGTCCTTTCGAGACACAGTCGTCGGCGGCTAAATCCATGAAGAAATAAAACCAACCTGCTTCACCCGCTAGCTAGACTATTTCCAATCCCAAGACTTATTCTACTCCTATTGTTTCTACCGAAGTGAATGCAGTTCAATCCTCATAATCTTCGAGAACAAAGAAGAAAGAAAGAAATAAATTAAAAAAAAAATCTACAAATCAACGGAATGATAATAAAACACAAACTACATATGTCGAACCTAGAAACAAGAGAAAGGTAAAATTTCCCTACCTTATATGTGGAGGTGATCATTTCAGGAAATAATTTCCTCATCATGAGGAGGTTAGATAATATCAAAAAAACACCTCCACACCAGCAATTTTGACTGATCCTTTCCCTACCCAACAACAATTTATTGACCATCAATCCTTGCATGGTTATTCCTCATCTTCCATTGATGAGGTCAAAATGATGTCTAGTGATTCCATTAATATTGCAACTAGATCCCATAACTATGACCCTTCTCTAGAGAAGAATAATGATAACACTCCAACTGATAAAACTACAACTTCCGTCCCTCCTCCTACCAATGGTATTCACATTGAAAAATGTGTTCTTGACGTAGTCCTCTGGCCACCCAAGAGTACAATTCAAAAATCAGTATTTAATCCTAGTGCATGTGCTGCCCAATACTAGAATGTAGTGGAATATTTGGCTCAAGAACTATGTGTTATGTCTACCCTTGAAGTACTCCAAATGTATCCTACACAGAGGAAGAATTTGTTGTCGATC
Organism: Pseudotsuga menziesii; assembly: GCA_001517045.1. Lineage (NCBI taxonomy): Eukaryota > Viridiplantae > Streptophyta > Pinopsida > Pinales > Pinaceae > Pseudotsuga > Pseudotsuga menziesii. The sequence continues at coordinate 284,629 of LPNX011027162.1, read as the reverse complement.
CTTGGAGCTATGGATCCTGAGAATAATAATGTTATCGCCTTTGAATTGGATGATTTTAAATTGTTCCTCTCTCATAAACTATCTTTTCAATTATCTTCGAAAGTTATTGGGAATAAATTCCATCGTACCATTTTGGATGAAGGTGCCTTGACCTCAGTCATGTCTCCGTCCTGTTGGAGAGCTATAGGCTTCCCTAAAATTAACAATTCACCCACAACATTAAAGGAATTTTATGGTATTGGTTTTCAACCCTATGGATTATTATCCTCTCTATTGATCGAACTAGGGGGAAAATCAGTGTCCATCCATGTCGAAGTTATCAATGATCCTCTAGATTCCAATCTCCTCCTAGGTAGGAATTGGTTCTACGCAATGTAGGAACTCGCATGATCTATAATTTGTGCGATCCAATTCCCATTCCAAGGGAATATTATTACTATTGATCAGTTAGATTTTGTTCTCTGGGCACAAGTTCTAATTCTATGAATAATGTTCCACTCCTAGCCTTGTCAGATCCACAGTATCAAGACATAGGAGTATGTCATCTTAAATATTCATCACTTATGGGAGTATTTCCATTGAACAATCATCCTCCTCCTTCGCAGGTCGCATATTTGAACATGATCTCCTCGACGAGTCAAGACACCTTGGCAAAAGGGAATTCAATTGTTGATTTGACACCTTTGAGTTATTTTGAAGAGATTTACCAGGATATCCAATCCACCACTCATTACTTCAACATTAATGATCACCTCGTGGTGGCATCATACCCTTACCATATTCCATATTGGTTAGATTCCCCCTCATCTCTAAATTATCTTTTGCAACCTCTTCCATCGGATGAATCCATTATGGAAGTCATGTCTTTATATGAGATTCCTTGGAAATATCATCATCGTCTATCTTCTTTCCTTCGCAATTACCAATTGGTAGAAGATCATTTCAAGTCGTTGGTTTCATAAGATATTGTAACTACCCCTTAGTCACCAGTACTCATTCACAATGTTGAGTCCAAGGGTAATCTGACTAATATTACTAAGACCGTCCCGGTCGACATATTAGTGAAACCTGGAGTTGTTGAACACATTCACTTGGTCCAGAACTATTCTTATTCTAAATTGAACCTTGCACGACCCTTTTCAAGGAATTTAGAGATGTTTTCGCTTGGACATACGAAGAAATTCCAGGGATTGATCATTCGATTGTCATTCATGAGATCAAGACATACCCTAACGCCAATCTGGTCGGTCAAAAACTACGTCAAGTACATCCACAGAAAGAAGCGGCCATAAAGGAAGAAGTTGAAAAATTCTTAGGGTTGGGTTCATTTATCCTTTTCCACTGATGAAATGGGTTTCTAATATTGTTCCTATGACCAAAATGCAGGGTATAATTAGGGTTTGTATCTATTTTAGAGATATTAATAGGGCTTGTGATCCAGGAGGAGCATCTCATAATCTATCAAAATTAAATTCTTCAAAATGTAAAATCAATATTACAGGGTAAAAGAGCTCATCAAGAGCTTTCTAGCGGTGCTTGTTTCACGAAAAAATACCTTCGAATTCAGAAGATATTGATGTTCGAAGTTTTGATTGTTTTTGGTTAAAGTGGAAAAAATATGGATTTTTGTGAAAAAAAATGGCCATGTAATTTTTATAAAAGAATTTGGGAGTCCATGGGATTCGAACCCGTGACCTCCAAATCCCTCCAAATCTTTCACCAAACCCTCCTAGCCAGCATGCCACGTGATGTTCCTTGTTGTGTATAATTTAACAGTTATATTTAAGTTTGAACGTGTTTTGAGTATTTAACAGTTATATTTAAGTTTGAACGTGTTTTGAGTTTTGAAAAGGGCGGGGGGAGGTCAAGGGCTAAGCCCTCGAACCATATGGCCAACACCAAGGCCTTATAGAGGATTCAACGTCAAGCTCAAATGCCAAGTCACAATAGTGTGGAAGCCAAGTATTTCCAACCGTAATACATGCCACATATATCATAACATATTCGCCAACACAATGCCAAACCATATGATATAACGATGTTGCAACTATATGGTAAACATGTTACAATGTTAATGTAAAAGGGGGAGAGACCCACGGGTTTGACCTTGGTACCTTTTCCCCCTTTATAACATTTTTTCCAATACGCCACTGCCATATCGTTGAATGGGATATGGAAGAATCCCCTTAAGTGTTTGTAGGTGGGAATAATGGGTTCCAAAAGGGTGCATGGCCTTTTGGCCCGTGCCCTTGAACCACTTCCAAATCCCTATAAAAACCACATTCGGGACCATGGTTTGCCACAGTTTCCAACGTGGGTTTTGGAATGAATCTCAAGGAGGTTTTGCACAATTCCCAAGGTGGTTTTGCACACTTTCCAAGGCAATTTTGCAAGCTTCCCAAGGTGGTATTGTATGGATACCAAGACAGTTTGCATAGTGTTTGACATAGTTTTACAGAGGTTCATAGAGTCATTAATGGGAACGGATCTCGAGGTGGAATCCGTATTGTTTTGTCTTTTATGCAGGTAGAGTTTCTCAATTTGTGTGCGAGAGGAGGCCTCAGGAAAACCTGGTCAAGTTTATACTCATTTTTCTTGAAATTTCGAGAGGAACGTAGTGGTGCTATTATTTTTGTTTATTACTGACAAAAAACAAAAGTGGATCCAGAAACCCATTATTGTAATATTTGAAGATTAAATAAGATCATCCTTCCCATTGGAAGTGGCCCAGAGACAAATCCCGAGAGGGGTGAACTTTGTTATCGTCTCTTGTCTATCATTTTCATGGTTTTCTTATTGTTTATTTGCTTATGTGTGTATATTTAAACATTTAAATTTCAGTTTTTAAAGCATGTTTATCAGTAATTGACATATAACATTCACATGCAATTTTTAATGGTTAAAAATATGCTGAAGATTTTCATATCAAGTTTGGTATCAGAGCTTAATAACCATTGCATTGTGAGTTTATGTTAACAAGATCCAGGATAAAGTGAGGTGAAGGTGTAATTGAAGCTTTTAATCTAGAGATCTGGCATGCACATAGAAGAGAGAAAATGAGAGATGAATACTACTGAGGAGACTATGAGAAGGTTTTCTGTAAGGCTTTCTATCAGATGGAAAACATAGTAGAAAAATAAAATTCATATTATCAAGAGAGATTGGAAAATAAGAAAACAAAAAAGGAGCAAGCAAAGGATAATGCTTGGGAAAAAGGAAAATACCCTTCTAAACCTTCTTCTCCATCTTCTTCTTCCTCTTCTGAAAGCTCCAGTACCGCTTCTGCAAATCCAAAGAAACAACTTGAGAAGGCTAAGTTTGATTTACCTTATTTAAAACTTGATATTAAGTTTGATTTACCCACATATAATGGTGAACTTAACGCATAAAAACTAGATGATTAGATCTGGAAGATTGAGGTGTATTGGAGGATTCAGAATCTTGCAGATGATAAACCAAAGATCCAGTTGTTTACTATTGGGAAAAATATGCACTATTTAATTCAACACTTAATTTGTCAACCCGGGGAGGGAGCTTATGAGATGCAAACACAGTATGTGCAGAATTCAAGACTTGAACTAACCTAATCTAACTAAATATGCAAATGCGTTAACATGCAACTATATAATTTTAATCTATATACATGACTATCATGAGTTAAATGCAAGAATTTAATCTAAAAAGAGAAAATTAACTAAGAACTTGAAAAGTAACTGTAAATTCCAATCTAATCTAATGTTATATTAATCTATTCTATAAAGGCAAGAAGCTGATTAACAACTAAGATTCAAACTAGTCTAATGCTACGCTAATCTATTCTGTGAAATGAAATTGCAACAATTAATCTAGGAAAGCGATCACTTGGTCCGAGAGCAATCTAATGTAATGAAAGTAAATTTAACTATTCAGAACAGGCAACAAATCAACTAAACTATTTCATGAATACATGAACTATATGCTTATGCAGGGATGAGAATTAACCATACGATTAACTATGAAAGCAAATACTGAAATTAATTACGAAAGCAATTATGAAATTAATTACTATAAAACAGGAAATTATGCTATAAGCAAAAAGAGGAACTAATCTATATATTCTATGAGCGAAGCTACTCTATATTTTCAAAAGAGCAAACTAACCAACTATCCTACTCTGATTATTGAACTTGTGCAATCGTATAAATCAAATTAAAACACTAATCTAAGGACCAAGTGTAAACAAATACTTTGCAAGGAATCATAAACTAAATGTAAGCGAACTAATTTAACAAATCTAATCTAATCAACAACTAATATATGAATTTGAAAAGTAAACTAAGTTATAAAACCAAGCTATGAGAACTTTCAAAATGAAACTAATGCATCTAATATGAACAATCTAAAACAATCCCTATTCCTTAATGCTCAAAATCTATCGTGCAAAATTTATTAATTCATACAAGCGCTTATAAAACTAAATTAAAGTTAAGGATAAAAATAAAGGAGACTAAACTAAGCCCAAAATAAAATAAATTTAGACTAATGCAAATAAATGGGATTCACACTAAAAATAAAACTAAACTAAACGAAATAGTGAAAATAAACTAAGTTAATTAAAATAACCTAAAACAAATTTATCATGAAATAACTCTATGTCACTCAACAACACATTAAGTAATTTAATAACAAAATGTGAATGAAAGAAATTCAAAATACAAAACAAATGCAATACACATATTAAATATAGTTATATAAATTCTCACTTGCATAAAATAAATTTAATCATAAAGAAACACTTTAACCTATATTAAAAAAAAAATTATAAACCAATTCAAATTACTTTATTAACATGATACAAAATTAACATATAAAAGAAGAGAACATTTACACTCATTTATATTCTGAATTTCATTAAAACTGAAACAATAAATCTTATGTATTAATATAAAACTAAATATGAAATGCTGAAAATGGATTCAAATCCCTACTAATCTACAAAACACAATAAAATGATGGAAAATTAACCTATACCCTAGATAATTATTTCTACACAAAACATAATATTAGAAATTCTGGAAATGAATGAAAATAATGTAAAATTCTATCTAAATTCAAATTAAAGGCTGGAAGATAGACTGGACGAAGGTGCGAACAGAAGGACGAAAAACAGTCTGCACAGAGGGACGAACAGACGACTGAAAAGACAGTCTGCACAGAGGGACGAATGGTCAGCCGTGTGGAAAATTGCATAAAAAATCAAAAAAATTACAATTTATTAACAGGAAAACAACATCTACAAGAAAACTAAATATATATACATAAAAACAAAACTACTTATCTGCAAAAACAAAAGATAAATTTTGAATATGTGCAAATGGAACCTCCGGCTGTTGAGGGGGCCTTCTCAGCAATCAGAGGCTAGTCTACGTCAATGAATTACTTCACAGAAGACTGAAACGTGCATACACAGCTGAACATAGAATTTTATTAAATCTGAGCAGAATTTTACAGACTTTTTTACACACCGGCGACTAGCTACCCAGCTGCTAGTTCCCCTCAGCTCTCAAGAAGAGGCTGGTATATATAGCGTATACAAGAGATGAGCAATTTGACCCTTTAGTGGTCGACTGCTCTCTAAATTTAGCCAACCATAATGACTATTTAATTGATAATCAGCCAACGCATAATTTGGTTCTTCCTTTGTCGTGAACGTGGTCTTTACCAGAATGATCGTGGCATGATGCTCCTCTTTTCGCGTGGATAGATCTCCCTCAACATGCTTGAGATGGCACGAGACTCCTTCTTTAGCGTACTAGTGAAGTGGTGTTGAGCGCAGTAAGTGTACACGATGGCGAGTTTCTAGAACACAGGTTGTTTCATGATTTAAATGCTTGGATTGGTAATTAACAGCACGCAGTCTATTTGACGAGATGGACGGAGAACTAGACACGCTGCATAATGGGTTGGATGCTAAGCTTAATTAATGGTCGAATTTTGTTTGTTGAGTGCTAGGTTGTTTTATGTATTGATTGTTGGGTGTTGAGTTCTTACACTTTCCATTATGCCTCTCCATCCTTCACGGCATGTGTTTATATTATTCACGACCTGCAAGTATTATTTACGGCCTACACAAAACACAAAATGATTAAATTAAAATCAAAACGTGTAATGGCATGCTCATATGTTAAGTAAAAAGAAAAGTATGTAGATAAGAGTTTTAATATTATTAGGATGTATGAAATGGCCCTTTTATAACGGATGTCACATTTTTTAATTCCATAATCATTTCTTTGAAGCCACGTAAAATGAGTTTTATTTCATAAAGAACATATAAGTTGTTTTTTTTTTAAAGGGTTAAACACTTTGTTGTAATATTAAATTCTTTTAATATTTTAATACTTTTTATTAATTGTAAATCAATGTTTAATGTTTAATTATTTTAATATTTTAATACTTTTATGTTTTTATTTAATTGCAAATCAATGTTTAACTTTAAATCAATGTTTTAATATTAAGTTTTTAATATTTTAATCTCTTTATGTTTTTTGTTTATGCAGAATCAATAGGACTACCAAGAATCAAAAGAAAAATGTATCATGAAATCAAGACAAAGGCAAGCCAACTCAAGGAACCAATAAGAAAGCACATCATCAAAACCTAATGCGGAAGAAAGGGCTGAATGGAGTGCCAAAATGCGCACTAAATGCAATAATACATCAAAAATGATGAATTAAGCTTATTTTACATTTATAAGTTATAACTGATGAAAAATAGTAAAAGGTAGACAAATTAAAGATAAATGTATTTTATTTCGGTAAATATGCCGAGAAATTATTATAAATAAAGCCATTATAAAAGACAATTTCAAGGCTCAACATACCCCCAGACCAAAGATATGGCACGCCCTCGTGTCATGAATGAATCGGAAGTGGTCTTTTATTTATTCGAAAACTCTACTTGATCGTAAATAGTTTATAGGAAACTATTCAGCAAAATGAAACCATCTTTATTACTACATGAAAAATAGAACTTAGAAAAAAATTTATGTTATGAGATGGTCAAAACAACTTCGTATTATTTAAGATTTCTTAATACATACAATTCTGCTACAAGTAATAATTCATGCTTATGAAGACCATATAAATCGATACTCCCTCCCCTAGACCGAAGGTATGGCATGTCCTCGTGCCATGAATGAATTAAGACTGGGGTAAAAATGGAAAACATGAAGATATAAATAGTCAGTAAAGCCTATAGGAAACTAGTCATCCCTACTACTTCTCAAAGGTTTATCATTATTCAAGTAATTATGGACAGAGTTTGCATTTCAAGTTCATTAGACTCCTAAGTTTATGGGTCCCACTTCTAGGATCGTGATATCCTAGGTATAGTACGAATTAGACAGTAGGGTCTTAAGTGCACTTACAAACATTCTCAAATGGCATATTGATGGAGTTCATTTTCTTTAAATCAACCATGCATACCTTCCTCTAGTACACCCACAACAACCTTTATTAACACAGAGTCATTTTCATATTTTTTAGACTCTTTTTCAGATTTGTTTTTCTCTCTCTCTCCTTAACAAGTAGTCCTTTCCATGCAGATTCCCCTCTTTCAGTTGGGCATATTCAGTACCCCGTCAGGTTTACCTAGTCATACCACAGGTCGGTACCCACTGCTAGCGAGCCTGTTCAGTACCCCGGTGGATTAACCTCTTAAACTTGTTTTCTATCAGAGGCTCTTGTCCCAATGTTTCTAGTCCCTATAGATATTCGGAAAATAATTTTGCCTATGAAGGAGTGGTGGGGGAGCACCTCTAAAAACCATGCTATAGGGTGGGATGGTATATGGATTGGAGGACAGCTAGTCTTCTCTTTTTTATCATCATGGAAAAATAAAGGCTGCAAGAGGAATCTACTGAATCAAAGATACACATGATTGATGGATTTAGTGTAAAGTGGATGAAGCCATAAGATAATGAATGAAAGGTGTCTCTAGTCCCAAATCTCACCTCTTTCATATATAATTATAGTAGTGTTCCCCACAAACTATGAATTTCATTTACATGTATGCTACCCTATAATAAAGATGCTTAAATAAAATGCCCTGATAAGGAAGCTAGGATGTACGAGTGACCTCTAGGTTTTAGATAGACCTTAATCTTATGACAAATCCTTATGATGTTTAAAGTTGGTATTAAGTAATAATAAGAAATATGCATGTATGAAAATGAATAATGATATAAGATTGTTTTGGTTTAGTCATTAACATGATATTCTTCTTAGTTCTTTTATTTGAAAAAGAAAACAAAGTTGCATTATCCCTTAAACTAAGAATGCAACATTTTATTTATATACATATTTCTCTACCCTAAGAAGAAAGAAAACATGTTTATTCAAGTATATGAACTTTTCCAATGAAACCAAGTGCGAAGCAAAATGAGAATTGTACCTGTATCCACATATGAAAAGATTGTTGCAGTGATTACCTGAATGTGGATGTTCAACTAACTTACTTTTATGTGCATCAATAGGTGTCGAATGAAGGAATGATATTGCGGTCAAGTTACCTTCTGAAACCATCTTTCGATGTAGTCTCGGTACTCACCTTCCTTCACTATATCTTACAGATCCTCTTCTTCTAGTTGAGCAATTGTTTGAGCATATGATGGATATGTTAGCTTACATGTAAATAACTCTTTAATGTATGGTTTCTCTCCTTAAAATGTAATCCCCAATGTATCAGCTTCTTTTGTGGTCTCGCAAAGAACATCTTTTTGTAATTCTTGGGATTTGGGTTCGTCTGTTATTTCAGGAAAGGTTGATAAGCTCTCAACTGATGTCAAGATGGTATTTACCTGGTGAGAATCATTTTTAGTTGCTGCTAAGATTTGAGAGATTTCTCTCATACTAATCAGCACCTTTGAGTCCATGTTGTTGGTTGGTAGGTCCTGCTTCACACAAGGATTAGTCCCTGGGGTTCTTACAATACCCAAAAAAAATTATGTGTTTTTTAAGAAACTATCTACTAATAAAAAAAATTAAATACAACACACTAAAACACCTATATAAAAAGTACACTTAAGAGAATTAAATCAAACTTTGCGTGAAGTAAACACACTTGTGCGAAAAAGGAACAACAAGGCTTTGGAGCAACCCACTAAAGTGGATGCATTAGGCTGTCACACTATGGAAATTCCATAGTAAAGTCGTCTTTGCATCTTATCGTTTCTCCTCCCCCTTGTTGTGTAATGTAAAGGCAACCTAACTAACCCTATCTACCTAAACTCCAATCCCTTTAGCACCTCCCCAGCAACGGCGCCAAAATGTTGGGCAAAATATGCACTATTTAATTCAACACTTAATTTGTCAACCTGAGGAGGGAGCTTATGAGATGCAAACATAGTATGTACAGAATTCAAGACTTGAACTAACCTAAGCTCACTAAATATGCAGATGTGTTAACATGCAACTATATGATTTTAATCTACATGCATGACTATCATGAGTTAAATGCAAGAATTTAATCTAAAAACAGAAAATTAACTAAGAACTTGAAAAGTAACTGTAAATTCAAATCTAATCTAATGTTATATTAATCCATTCTATAAATAGAGGAAACTGATTGACAACTAAGATTCAAACTAGTCTAATGCTATGCTAATCTATTCTATGAAATGAAATTGCAACAATTAATCTAGGAAAGCGGTCACTTGGTCCGAGAGCAATCTAATGTAATGAAAGTAAATTTAACTATTCAGAACAGGCAACAAATCAACTAAAATATTTCATGAATGCATGAACTATATGCTTATGCAGGGATGAGAATTAACCATACGATTAACTATGAAAGCAAATACTGAAATTAATTACGAAAGCAATTATGAAATTAATTACTATAAAAAAAAATTATGCTATAAGTGAAAAGATGAACTAATCTATCTATTCTATGAGCTAAGCTACTCTATATTTTCAAAAGAGCAAACTAACCAACTATCCTACTCCAGTTATTGAACTTGTGCAATCGTATAAAGCAAATTAAAACACTAATCTAAGGACCAAGTGAAAACAAATACTTTGCAAGGAGTCATAAACTAGATGTAAGCGAACTAATTTAACAAATCTAATATAATCAACAACTAATATATGAATTTGAAAAGTAAACTAACCTATAAAACCAAGCCATGAGAACATTCAAAATGAAACTAATGCATCTAATATGAACAATCTAAAACAATCCCTATTCCTTAATGCTTAAAATCTATCGTGCAAAATTTATTAATTCATACAAGCATAAAACTAAATTAAAGTTAAGGATAAAAATAAAGGAGACTAAACTAAGCTCAAAATAAAATAAATTTAGACTAATGCAAATAAATGGGATTCACACTAAAAATAAAACTAAACTAAACTAAACCAAAATGAAACTAAACGAAATAGTGAAAATAAACTAAGTTAATTAAAATAACCTAAAACAAATTTATCATGAAATAACTCTATGTCACTCAACAACACATTAAGCAATTTAATAACAAAATGTGAATAAAAGAAATTCAAAATACAAAATAAATACAATACACATATTAAATACAGTGATATAAATTCTTACTTGCATAAAATAAATTTAATTATAAAGAAACACTTTAACCTATATTAAAAAAATTAATTATTATAAACCAATTCAAATTACTTTATTAACATGATACAAAATTAACATATAAAAGAAGAGAACATTTACACTCATTTATATTATGAATTTCATTAAAAGTGAAACAATAAATCTTATGCATTAATATAAAACTAAATACGAAATGCTGAAAATGGATTCGAATCCTTACTAATCTACAAAACACAATAAAATGATGGAAAATTAACCTATACCCTAGCTAATTATTTCTACACAAAGCATAATATTAGAAATTCTGGAAATGAATGAAAATTCTGTAAAATTCCATCTAAATTCGAATTAAAGGCTGGAAGACAGACTGGACAAAGGTGTGAACAGAAGGCTGAAAAACAGTCTGCATAGAGGGACAAACAGAAGGCTGAAAAGACAGTCTGTACAGAGGGATGAATGGCCGGCTGTGTGGAAAATTGCATAAAAACTCAGAAAAGTTATAGTTTATTAACAGCAAAACAACATCTACAGGAAAACTAAATATATATACATAAAAAAACTACTTATCTACAAAAACAAAAGATAAATGTTGAATATGTACAAATGGAGCCTTCGGTTGTTGAGGGGCCCTTCTCAAAAATCAGAGGCTAGTCTACGTCAATGAATTACTTCACAGAAGACTGAAACATGCATACACAGCTGAACATAGAATTTTATTAAATATGAGCATATTTTTACAGAGTTTTGTACACACCGGCGACTAGCTACCCAACTGCTAGTTCCCCCCAGCTCTCAAGAAGAGGATGGTATATATAGCGTATACAAGAGATAAGCAAGTTGACCCTTTAGTGGTCGACTGCTCTCTAAATTTATCCAACCATAATGACTGTTTAATTGATAATCATCCAATGCATAATCTGGTTCTTCCTTCGGCGCTAACGTGGTCTTTACCAGCATGATCGTGGCATGATGCTCCTCTTTTCGCATGGACAGTTCTCCCTCATCATGCTTGAGATGGCACGAGACTCCTTCTTTAGCATACTGGTGAAGCAGTGTTGAGCGCAGGAAGTGTACACGATGGCGAGTTTCTAGAACGCAAGTTGTTTCATGTTTTAAATGCTTGGGATTGGTTATTAATAGCGTGCAGTTTGTTTGACGAGATGGATGGAGAACTGGACAGCAAACTGGACACGCTGCATAACGGGTTGGATGCTAAGCTTAATTCATGGTTGAATTTTATTTACTGAGTGCTAGGTTCTTTTGTATTGATTGTTGGATGCTGAGTTCTTAAACTTTCCATTATGCCTCTCCATCATCGCTGGTGTGTGTTTATATTATTCACGGCCTGCAAGTATTATTTACGGCCTGCACAAAACACAAAATGATTAAATTAAAATCAAAACGTGTAATGGCATGCTCATATATTAAGTAAAAAGAAACGTATGTAGATAAGAGTTTTAATATTATTAGGATGTATGAAGTGGCCCTTTTATAATGGATGTCACATTTTTTAATTCCATAATCATTTCTTTGAAGCCACGTAAAATGAGTTTTATTTCATAAAGAACATATAAGTTTTTTTTTAAAGGGTTAAACACTTTGTTGTAATATTAAATTTTTTTAATATTTTAATACTTTTATTAATTTTAAATCAATGTTTTAATTTTAAATCAATGTTTAATGTTTTATTATTTTAATATTTTAATACTTTTATGTTTTTATTTAATTTTAAATCAATGTTTTAATATTAAGTTTTTAATATTTTAATCTCTTTATGTTTTTTGTTTATGCAGAATTAATAGGACTAGCAAGAATCGAAAGAAAAATGTATCATGAAATCAAGACAAAAGCAAGCCAACTCAAGGAACCTATAAGAAAGCACGTCATCAAAACCTAATGCGGAAGAAGGGCTGAATGGAGTGCCAAAATGCGCACTAAATGCAATAATACATCAAAAATGATGAATTAAGCTTCTTTTACATTTATAAGTTATAATTGATGAAAACATAGTAAAAGGTAGACAAATTAAAGATAAATGTGTTAGATTTCAGTAAATATGCCAAGAAATTATTATAAATAAAGCCATTATAAAAGACAATTTCGAGGCTCAACATTTACTTTCTGTATTAGAGGCACCGCACTCATCTGGTGGGAGAGTAACACCCAGGAAGGCCTCCTTACAAAAGGTAAAATTATTTCTTCCTAGTATGAATTTATTGATGCGTTAAAAAAGCAATTTTATCCATTAGGATACATATGGCAAGCCATGATGGATTTGCAAAACTTAAGGCAAGGTAAAGGTCAGAATGTATAAGCGTACACTCAAGAATTCAGAAAGAGATCTTTGATTTTTCGTATACCTCTTTACACCAAAGAAACTCTTCTCACGTTTATTGGAGGATTACATAGTTATTTATGTCATACAATACTTATGTTTAATCCTACTAACCTCGACAAGGTATGTGTGCAAGCTACGCACATTGTGACCAAAGGGAAGAGTGTACATGATGTACCTTCAGTTGAATCCATCTAGGCAAAATAAGGCAAGGAAAAATGGAAAGGTAAGCATGCAACTACAATGAGGAAAGGAGATGAGAGGCCTACATTATTGCATTGTCAAAATCAAGGGCGTTAAGAGGTAAAGTGTTGAGTACTACATCAAAAATTGAATCCAAAGTGGTTTAAGTATCGGAAGGGGAAGCAAACAACTGCAATTATCGTTGAGGATCTTGGATCAGATTACAAAGATGAAATAAAGATAACAATCGTAGGTGTGAAAAGAAAAGTTATTGTTGGTAATGATTCTAACATTGGTTCTTCATGTGCTTCTACTTCTAAAGATCATGTCAACTCTAAGGATAAAAGAAATTCATTGTTTCATATAAGGGTGATTACAAAACAAACTAAGATCGACACACTCATAGATAGTGGATCAAAATCTAATCTCATTTTAGAAGAAGTAGCTTAGAAGTTATGATTAACAACAAAACCATACAAAAATCCTTATCTATTAGGATGGGTGTGCAAAGATAAACGATCTCAAGTAACAAAACAATGTGATCTAAAGTTTTCGATAACATCTAAGTTTATATATAAAGTTGAATTTGATGTGGTTCCACTAGATATTTGTTGAATTGTGTTGGGTAGTCCGTATTTATATTATCGAAAAGAAATCTTCTATAGAGAACATAATCAACATCACTTGTTCAAAGAAGGAATTGAGTTCATAGTGCATTCACATACATTTAAAAATGACAAATCATTGGGACCTACACAACAATTAAAAGGGGTTTTTAATTCAAGTCGGAATTTGGCACTTATGTCTATGTAATGTAAGGAGAAAAAGAATCCTAAGCATGAAAAGAAAGTGCCATTTCACTACAATGCACATGTTTTAGTTGATAGTGTTTCTATGGTAAAAAATCAGCATTATATGGGTACAATCTCTTTCAAATGTTTAATTTTGATATTCAGCTTTCTATTGATCAATAGTTTATGGTTGGTTTCGACAAATTTGAATGAAAATTTGATTGAAAAAGGGATTGTTGTACTTAATAATGTCAGTGCAGTGTTGATTGGTTTCATGTTAAGTCAGATGTACAAGTTCAAGGAAGAATGGACAAATTATACGGTTCAAGTGAGAGGAACAGGTCCTCACTTGAATTCTGCATTATTCATGTTTCTGGTGGTCCAAGAGCTTCTTAGTGGGAAGGTTTGATCCAGGAGGATCATCTCATAGTCGATCGAAATTAAAGTCTTCAATATGTAAAATAAATATTATAGGGTGAACGAGCTCGTCAATACATTTCCAGTAGCTCTTATTTCGTGAAACAAGACCTCCGAATGCAGAAGATATTAATGTTTGAAGTTTCGGCAATTTTTGGTTAAGAAGGAAAAAATGGCAATGTAATTTTTATAAAAAAAACTTGGGAGTCCATGGGATTCAACCCCATGACCTCCAAAACCACATTTTTGCAGTTGGGTGGGAGGGTGTTTGGTACCTTGGCTCTGGGCCAAGGCTCTCAATGCAGTTCGTGGGTGGATTATATGTGTTCAGTGTGCTTCAACAGCTAGGTTGTGCCACAGCCTTTCTTATGCAGCTCATTAAATAAACAACACACATGTAGCATAATCATATCCAATAATACAATGCGACCATCATACATATATTCATTTGTAATCAAACCTACATTCATTCATTCACTACAACATTTACACACATATCTAAGTTACTTTCATCATTCACACATATGCACAGAATATAACCCATGGAAACCCATTCAGGAAAAAACCACAAGGTTCTCTTCATCTGGCATGAGGAAATAGATGCACCTTTCGTCTGCGCACTAAGCTCTAGACTCTGCTCAAGATATTCTTCTCTAAATTTGCATACTCTTCCTCCCTATCATGCTCTCTGATCTTCTCTCTTTTCTCTTGCTACTTTACTTCTACTAGCAATCCGCACACAGCCTAGATGGACTCAACCCTTCCTACTCTTCTGCGCACTGAGCTGCCTATCCTTTACTCTAATGCACTCAATATTACAGAGCCACCACCCAATAACTCACACTTTTCAGCCAACGAGAGTCTACAAAAAGTCTTGTAGGGAGAACGTCTAACATAGACTAACTGTCGAGGGCATGTCTAACACAGACTGATTGTCGGGGGAATGTCTAACCCGCATACAACTTGGGTTCCTTCTTTTATAGCCCCATTATAGACTTGATATTGGTTCCCTACATAATTGATACATACTCAATACCAACTAGATACATACTCTATTCAGACTCATCACGGACTCTTTTATGTCACTATCTGAGCCGACTTACTATATCCCACCACCAAGTTGTCTTTCATATTCTAGCAACACCTAATGGGAGGCACTAATGGCCTGGCTTACAAATATGCCTTCACATGTGCAGTTTCCTCTAGCTCCAGTCTAGGTCGTACCCACGATCATTAAGTCCTATCACTTTCTCACCATTATGCCTTACTATTGTTTTCCAGTTGTTATGCTACTTGCATGCCTTTTGTTGATGATATACTGTTGTACCATCTCGTGTCACACTCCATCCTTCTGTCGTGGCTTACTTATCTTGCACAACTTTTTCTTCCAGCGCCTTCTCCTCTTATTCTTCCTCTCTTTCACTTCCTTTGTCACGACGTCCTTTCTCTTATTGCCTTTACGGTGCTTCCTCGATCGTAGCTCCTTCCTCTTCTCCTTTAGCTCTTCTCCGTACTTAAGCAGAATTATGCATGAATTCTGCATTACTGTCCCTAGCCCAACAACTCTATTAATGGAATTTTTCAGGCATTTTCAGTTACCGATTAGATATAAAACGGGTACATATCTTTTAACCTCGCTCCATGAAACCACTTCCACCCATATATCCAATGATATACATGAGTGGGGACGAAGACATAGGTTCATTAAGGCTCACATTCACGATCAATTACTTGTTGATTGGTTTACTAATTCATTACTCCCACCCATTTCCAGGGATGTTTCCATGGGATGTGTTGTTACCAAAGAGAAGGCTATCGTCCATGCTCAGTAACTCGAATTGGTTTATTCCCAGTTAGGAACTTTGTACAATTTGATTCTGAATGCTCCTCCTCCTACTTCAGACCCTTCAAGACCTTCAACGGAACTACTTGCCAATGGAATACTCAGTCCTTCCCAGACACAATCGGTGGCCAAATCCACGAAGAAATAAAACCAACCTACTTCACCCACTAGCTAGACTATTTCCAATCCCAAGACTTATTCTACTCATGTTGTTTCTACCAAAGTGAATGTGGTTCAATCCTCATAATCTTCGAGAACAAAGAAGAAAGGAAGAAATAAATACAAAAAATCTACAAATCAACGAGATGATAATAAAACACAAACTACAGATGTCGAATCTAGAAACAAGAGAAAGGTAAAATTTCACTACCTTATATGTGGAGGTGATCATTTCATCAAATAATTTCCTCATCGTGAGGAGGTTAGAAAATATCAGAAAAACAGCTCCACCCCAGGAGTTTTGACTAATCATTTCCCTACCCAACAACAATTTATTGACCATCAATCCTTGCATGGTTCTTCCTCATCTTCCATCGATGAGGTCAAAATGATGTCTAGTGATTCTATTAATATTGCGACTATATCCCATAACTATGACCCTTCTCTAGAGAAGAATAATGGTAACACTCCAATTGATAAAACTATAGCTTCCGTCCATCCTCCTACCAATGTTCTTCACATTGAAAAACATGTTCTCGATGTAGTCCTCTGGCCACCCAAGAGTACAATTCAAAAATTAGTATTTAATCCTAGTGCATGTGCTGCCCAATACTACAATGTAGTGGAATATTTGGCTCAAGAACTGTGTGTTATGTCTACCCTTGAAGTACCCCAAATGTGTCTTACACAGAGGAAGAATTTTTTGTCGGTCCTTAGAGCTATGGATCCTAAGAATAATAATGTTATCACCTTTAAATTGGATGATTTTAAATTGAGCCTCTCTCATAAACTATCTTTTCAATTATCTTCGAAAGTTATTGGGAAGAAAATCCATCGTACCATTTTGGATGAAGGTGCCTTGACCTCAGTCATGTCTCCGTCTTATTGGAGAGCTATAGGCTTCCCTGAAATTAACAATTCAACCATGACATTAAAGGCATTTGATCATAGTGGTTTTCAACCCTATGGATTACTATCCTCTCTATCGATCGAACTAGGGGGGAAATCAGTGTCCATCCATGTCAAAGTTATCAATGCTCCTCTAGATTCCAATCTCCTCCTAGGTAGGAATTGGTTCTATGCGATGCAGGAACTGGTGTCATCTGTATTTTTGTGTGGTATGATTCCCATTTGGTTCTACGCAATGTAGGAACTAGCGTCATGTGGAGTTAGATTTTTGTTCTCTAGACAGGAGTTCTGATTCTATGAATAATGTTCCACTCCTAGCCTTGTCAGATCCATAGTATCAAAACATAGGAGTAGGTCTTCTTAAAGATTCATCACTTATGGGAGTATTTCCATTGAACAATCATCCTCCTCCTTCGCAAGTCGCGTATCTGAACATGATCTCTGCAACAATTCAGGACACCTCAGCTAAAGGGAATTCAATTGTTCATTTGACAAATTTGAGTCATTTTGAAGATATTTACCAGGCTATCCAATCCACCACTCTTGACCCGAACATTTATGATCACCTCGTGGTGGCATCAGACCCTTACCATATTCCATATTGGTTGGATTCCCCCTCATCTCTAAATTATCTTTTGCAACCTCTTCCAGCGGATGTATCCATTATGGAAATCATGTCTTTAGATGAGATTCCTTGGAAATATCATCATCATCTATCTTCTTTCCTTCCCAAATACCAATTGGTAGAAGATCATTTCAAGTCATTGGTTTCATATGATATTGTAACTACCCCTTAGTCACCAGTACTCATTCACAATGTTGAGTCCAACGGTAATCTGAGTAATATTAGTAATACCATATCGGTCCACATATCCGTGAAACCTGGAGTTGTTGAACACATTCACTTGGGTCAGAACTATTCTTCTTCAGAAATTGAACCTTGCACGACCCTTTTCAGTGAATTTAGATATGTTTTCGCTTGGACATATGAAGAAATTCCAGGGATTGATCATTCTATCGTGGTTCATGAGATCGGGACATACCCTAACGCCAATCTGGTCCGTCAAAAACTGCGCCAAGTACATCCACAAAAAGAAGTGGCCATAAAGGAAGAAGTAAAAAAAATCTTAAGGTTGGGTTCATTTATCCTGTTCCACTAATGAAATGGGTTTCTAATATTGTTCCTATGACCAAAACGCAGGGTACAATTAGGGTTTGTATCTATTTTAGATATCTTAATAGGGCTCTTGATCCAGGAGGATCATCTCATAGTCGATCAAAATTAAAGTCTTCAAAATGTAAAATAAATATTACAAGGTGAAAGAGCTCGTCAAGATATTTATAGCAACGCTTGTTTCACGAAAAAAGACCTTCAGATTCAGAAGATATTAATGTTTGAAGTTTCGGTCGTTTTTTGTTAAAATGGAAAAAATATGGGTTTTTGGGAAAAAATTGGCAATGTAAATTTTATAAAAACAATTGGGAGTCCATGGGATTCAACCCCATGACCTCCAAACCCCTCCAAATATTTCACCAAGCCCTCCTAGACATCACGCCACGTGATGTTACTTGTTGTGTATAGTTTGAAACTTATATTTAAGTTTGAACGTGTTTTGATTTTTGAAAAGGGGGGGGAGGTCAATAAATAATCCCTCGACCCATATGGCCAACACCGAGGCCTTGTGGAGGATTCAATGCCAATTTCAAATGCCAAATCACATTAATGTGGAAGCTAAGTGTTTCCTACCGTAATACATGCCACATATATCGTAATATATTCTCCAACACAATGGCAAACCATATGATATAACGATCCTGCAACTATATGGTAAACATGTTACAATGTTAAGTTAAAAGGGGGAGAGGCCCATGTGTTTGACCCTGGAATCTTTGTCCCCTATTCAACTTTTTTTTCCAATACACCACTGTCATCTCGTTGAATGGGATATGGCAGAATCCCCTTAAGTGTTTGTAGGCGGGAACAATGGGTTCCAAAAGGGCGCATGGCCTTTTGGCCTGCACCCCTAAACCACTTCCAAAGCCCTATAAAAGCCACATTCGGAACCATAGTTTGCCACAGTTTCCAACGCAGTTTTTGGAATGAATCCCAAGGAGGTTTTGCACAATTCCCAAGGTGGTTTTGCACGCTTTCCAAGGAAATTTTGCAAGATTCCCAAGGTGGTATTGTACGGATCCCAAGACAATTTGAGGCAATTTACTCGAGATCCGTAGAGTCATTAATGGGAATGGATCACAAGGTAGAATCTGTATTGTTTTGTATTTTATGCAGGTAGAGTTTCTCGATTTGTGTGCCAAAGGAGGCCTTAGACAAACCTGGTTGAGTTTATACTCATTTTTCTCAAAATTTTGAGAGGAACGTAGTGGTGCTGTTATTTTTGTTGATTACTAACAGAAAATAGAAGTGGTTCCAAAAACCCATTATTGTAATATCTAAAGATTAACTTAAGATCATCCTTCCCATTGGAATTGGCCCAGAGATGTAGCCCAAGAGGGGTGAACTTTGTTATCAGCTCTTGTCTATCATTTTCATGGTTTTCTTATTGTTTATTTGCTTATGTGTGTATATTTAAACATTTAAATTTAAGTTTTTGAAGTTTGTTTATGAGTAATTGACATATAACATTCACATGCAATTTTTAATGGTTGAAAAAATCCTGAATATTTTCATATCAAGTTTGGTATTGGAGCTTAATAACCATTGCATTCTGAGTTTATGTTAACAACATCTAGGATAAAGTGAGGTGAAGGTGTACTTTAAGCTTTTAATCTAGAGATTTGTTGTGCACATAGAAGAGAGAAAATGAGATATGAAGACTACTGAGGAGAATATGAGAAGGTCTTCTATAAGGCTTTCTATCAGATGGAAAACATAGTTGAAAAATTGTTTGCATAGTCTCAAGAAAGATTGGAAAATAAGAAAACAAATAAGGAGAAAGCAAAGGATAATGCTTGGGGAAAAGGAAAAGACCATTTTGAACCTTCTTCTCCATCTTATTCTTCCTCTTCTAAAAGCTCCAGTACCACTTCTGCAAATCCAAATAAACAACTTGAGAAGGCTAAGTCGGATTTTACTTATTTAAAACTTGATATTAGGTTTGATTTACCCACATATAATGGTGATCAGGCAGATTGAGGTGTATTGCTAGATTCAGAAGCTTGCAGATGATAAATCAAAGATCCAGTTGTTTACTTTCCATCTTGGAAGCACCACACTCATCTGGTGGGAGAGTAAGACCCAGGAATGCCTCCTTACAAAAGGTAAAATGATTTCTTTCTAGTATGAATTTATTGTTGCGTTAAAAAATCAATTTTATCCATTAGGATACATATAGAAAGCCATGATGGATTTGCAAAACTTAAGGCAAGGTAAATGTCAGAATGTATAAGAGTACACTCAAGAATTCAGAAATAGAGCTTTTATTTTGGGTATACCTCTTTACACCCAAGAAACTCTTCTCAAGTTTATTGGAGGATTACATAGTTATTTACGTCATACAATACTTATATTTAATCCTACTAACCTCGATGAAGTATGTGTGAAAGTTGCACAAATTGAGTCCAAAGGGAAGAGTGTTCATGATGATCCTTCAACTGAATCCAACCAAGCAAAAGAAGGCAACGAAAAAGGGAAAGGTAAGCATGCAAATACTATGAGGAAAGGTGATGAGAGGACTACACTATCACATTGTAAAAAGCAAGGGCGTGAAGAGGCAAAGTGTTGGGTACTGCATCTAGAATTGAATCCAAAGTGGTTTAAGTATTGGAAGGGGAATAAAACAACCGCGGCCATTTGTTGAGGACCTTGGATCAGATTTCAAAGACGAAATAAAGATAACAATCGTAGGTGTGAAAGGTAAAGCTATTGTTGGTAATGATTCTAACACTCATAGATAGTGGATCCCAAGCTAATCTCATTTATAAGAAGTAGTTAAGTAGTTGGGATTAACAACAAAACCATACAACAAACCTTATCCATTATGATGGGTGTGCAAAGATAAACAATCTCAAGTAACAAAACAATGTGATCTAAATTTTGCGATAACATCTAAGTTTATATATAAAGTTGAATTTGATGTGGTTCCACTAGATATATGTGGAATTGTGTTGGGTAGTCCGTACTTATATGATCGAAAAGAAATCTTCTATAGAGAACATAATCATCGTCACTTGTTAAAAGAAGGAATTGAGTTCATAGTGCATTCACATACATTTAAAAACGACAAATCCTTGGTAACTACGCAACAATTAAAAAGGGTTGTTAATGCAAGTCGGAATTTGGCACTTATGTCTATGTAATGTAAGGAAAAAAAGAATCCTAAGCATGAAAAGGACGTGTCATTTCACTACAATGCACATGTTTTAGTTGATAGTGTTTCTATGGTAAAAAATCAGCATTATATGGGTACAATCTCTTTCAAATGTTTAATTTTGATATTCAGCTTTTTACTGATCAACATTTTATGGTTGGTTTCGACAAATTTGAATGAAAAATTGATTAAAAAGGGATTGATGTACTTAACAATTTCAGTGCAGTGTTGATTGGTTGCATGTTAATTCAGATGTATAAGTTCAAGGAAGAATGGACAAATGATACGGTACAAGTGAGAGGGACAGGTCCTCACTTGAATTCTGAATGGTTCAGGCTTCTGCTGGTCCAAAAGCTTCCTAGTGGGAAGGTTTGATCCACGAGGATCATCTCATAGTCGATCGAAATTAAATTCTTCAAAATGTAAAATAAATATTATAGGGTGAAATATCTCATCAATACATTTTCATCGGCATTTGGTTCGTGAAAAAATACCTTTGGATGCAGAAGATATTAATGTTTGAAGTTTCGGCAATATTTGGTGAAAATGGAAAAAATATGGGTTTTTGGGAAAAAATTGGCAATGTAATTTTTATAAAAAAAAATGGGGATTCCATGGGATTCGACCCCATGACCTCCAAATCCCACCAAAGATTTCACCAAGCTCACCTATCCATCACACCACATGATGTTCCTTGTTGTGTATAGTTTATAAATCCCACCAAAGATTTCACCAAGCTCACCTAGCCAACACACCACGTGATGTTCCTTGTTGTGTATATTTTAAAACTTATATTTAAGTTTCTACATGTTTTGAATTTTTAAAAGGGGTGGGATACTTCCATAGTTCCCAAGAAACACTGGTTTAATTGTATTAACCCGCAATTTATAATAAGGTTTTTTTGTATATGGCTGACTCAACAAGAAGAAAATAAAAATTGCGCTCGCTCCCTTAAACTAACGTCTGAGTTATAATATATATATATATTTATTTATTTATTTATTTATTTATATTTATATTTATATTTATATATTTATTTATTACCATGCTTGGTACTGTAAAGACAGCCAGCATCATAATCATATATGATGGAGATGGATCAAGAATCTTGATGATCAAGCACGAATTTCCATAAATTTCCACATCCGAACGAAGAAATATTGAGTTAATACAGTTGATTGAGCGACATAGATGATCAAGCGACGTACATAAATAATGGATCGATCGAAACCATACCATATAAGTGGACCTCCTCCATTTAAAAGGGAGATACATTCCATCATTTTCATATGTTGTCTTCGCTTGAAAAGAAACCATGAAAAAGGATACAGACTAGAACTATCTGAGGACTAGTAGAGAGAATGACCTTCCCCTATAGGGAAGGTCATTCTCTCTATAATCCCTCGACCCATATGGCCAACGTCGACCCATATGGCAACACCAAAGGTCATTCTCTCTATAATCCATCGACCCACACCGAGGCCTTGTGGAGGACTCAACTCTGAGTCCAAATTCCAAGTCATAGTAACGTGGAAGGCAAGTATTTCCAACCATAATACATGCCACATATACCGTAACATATCCGCCAAGATAATACCAAACCATATGATATAATGATGTCGCAACTATATGGTAAACATGTTATAATGTTAACGTAAAAGGGGTAGAGGACTGCCGGTTTGATCCCGGGACTTCTGACCCTTATCCAACATTTTTTTCTTCCAATACGCCATTTCCATCCTATTGAAGGGGATATGGCAGAATCCCCTTAAGTGTTTGTAGGCGCCAACAATGGGTGCCAAAAGGGCATGTGGATTTTGGCCCGCACCCCTCAACCACTTCCAAAACCCTTAAAAAACACATTCTGGACCACCGTTTGTCACATATTCCAACGCAATTTTTGGTATGGATCCCAAGGTGGTTTTGCACAGTTCCCAAGGTGGTTTTGCACGTTTTTCAAGGCAATTTTGCATGCTTCCGAATGTGGGATTGCACAGATCCAAAGATAGTTTGAACAGAGTTTGGGGCAGTTTTTCCTAAGGTTTGTAGAGTCATTAATGGGCACGTATCTTGAGGTGGAATCCGTAGTGTTTTTGTCTTTTATGCAAGCATATTTTCTCGATTTGTGTGTCAAAGGAGGCCTCAGACAAACATGGTCGTGTTTATACTCATTTTTCTTGAAATTTCGAGAGGAATGCATTATTTCTATCTATTTTTATTGATTACTGATAGAAAAAATAAGTGGTTCCAGAAATCCATTATTGTAAACTTTGAAAAATGAATAACATCGTCCTTCCCATTGGAAGTGGCCCGAAGACTTATCCCAAGAGAGGTGAACTCCATTATCAACTATTGTCTATCATTTTTATCATTTGATTATTGTTTATTTGTTTATGTGTGTTATTTAAGCATTTAAATTTCAATTTTTAAAACTTGTTTATGAGCAATTGACATATAAAATTCACATGAAATTTTTTATGGTTAAAAAGATCCTAAATATTTCCATATCAGTTTGTCTGAAGGATAACTTCCCTACTCCTTACATCGATCAAATAATCGATATTTGTGTTGGAAGAGTCATCTTTTTCGTTTATGGATGGATTTTTCGGCTATAATCAGATACAGATACTCCCTTCTAATCAGTTTAAGACTACTTTCATTTTACCATGGGGGGCCTTTTCCTACAAAAATTTGCCTTTTGGTCTTAAAATCATTGGTGCTACGTTCCAACGCACCATGTCTTATGTTTTCCATGAAATAAAACATATTGTGGAACCGTACCTCGATGATCTACCTGCTCATTCACAGCATCGATAACTTCATGTTGATCATCTGAGAGCCATTTTTCTCAGATGTCACCATTACAACATTAGGTTGAATCCACACAAAAAAAAAATTGTGTTGAGATGGGAATATTGATTAGATTCATTGTTTCCAAGGATGGCATCTGTATAGATCTGTTGAATATTGAATCCATTTTGACCCTATCCCTTCCTACCAACGTTATTGCAATTCAAAATTTGCAAGGGAAGGAAAACTTTTTGCATCGTTTTATATGCAACTATGCCGAGAAGACACATGGTTTCATATGTTTGTTGAAAAAGGATACACCCTTTGTTTTGGAGGACCTTGAAAAACATGCATGTGACACTCTCAAACATGCTATTAAACACACACCTATGTTGCAACCACTTGATTATACTAAGGATTATTCCTTGCATGTGGCTGTATCTTTAACTACCATCGGCATGGTGCTAGTTCAAACTAGTGAAAACAACCAATAAAATGTGATTTATTACCTAAGTAAGAGTAATCTTGACTCTGAAATACCTTATTCGCATGTTGAGAAGTTAGCTCTGGCTACGGTCATCGTATTCCATAATTTTTATCACTACATTATGCTCTGCACAACTTCTGTGTACGCATATTCTAACCCCATGTCTTACATCTTGACTCGTCAAGTACTTGGGGAAAAATACTATCGTTCGATCGTTATTCTCCAGGAATTTGAGTTAGAATTTGTAAAATCCAGTTCAAAGAAGTCTCTAGTATTCGTGAAACTAATGTGTGATCTTCCATGTATTACTAAGGATATGCATCCCTTTGATTTGTTTCCCGATGGATCCTTGTTCCTCATTAGTACATCTGATCCATGGTATGGAGATTTGATTCTATATCTCCAGACTCAACGCTTTCAGTAAAATGCAACCCGAGATGAACATCATCGTATTCATCATCACGCCAAGTATTATCTTATCGTCAATGATACATTGTACAGTCATGTCGTTGATTCAATTTTGCAGCGTTGCTTAACCCATGAGGAGGCTGAAATAGTGTTGAATGTCTGCCACTCTAGATCTTGTGGCGGACATCTTTCTGGGATGGATATGGACCAGAAAATCCTATGCGATGGGTACTTCTGACTCTCAATATTCAAAGATTGTATGGAATCTATGANGCCATATTTTCCAATCAAAAAAGTGCACCCACCCATCTTCATTACATCCCATCATTTTTGTCGGTCCCTTCATGAAATGGGGAATTGATTTCATGCATTGTAAACATACCTCAACCGAGGGGCATGTTTACATCATCGTAGCCATGGATTGTTTTAAAAAATGGGATGAGGCTATGCCTACATATGTTGAAGATGGAAAAATTGTTTCCCTTATTCTATTTAACCACATTATCGCTAGGTTCAGAATCCCACAAGCCACTGTGACTGATCACAATTCGCATTTCCAAAATCAGATGATGTCGAAACTAAGTGACAAACTAGTTTATATTCATGATAACTCCACACCCTACTACCTGTAGGCCAATGTCCAGGTTGAAGCCATCAACAAAGTATTGAAAATTATGTTTCAATGGATGGTAGGACGAGCTAAGTCCAGTTGGCATTTACAATATTATCCGTGTTATGGGATTATAGGACCACCATTAATACATCCATCAACTTTATGCCATTTCAATTGGTGTATGGGTTGGAGGATACTCTTCTTATTGAGTGTGAGATTCCTTCTCTGAAACTTGTTGTGGAACTACAACGTAATACCACTCTAGAGGAAGAACGGTTCTTGTATCTGAAAAAAATCGATGAGACTCGTAGAGATGCAACTTTACCAAATGAGGTGTACAAACGATGGATTAAAGCTCAGTACAACCGATCCATTAAACCTCGCCTCTTCAATGAAGGTGATATGGTCTTGACATATGACTAAAAACACAATAAATTAGGAGCTGGAAAATTGGATTCCATGTGGCATGGGCATTACATTGTCATTCATGTTTTAGATAAAGGAGATTATGACCTAATAGACTATGATGGGATGCCTTTGGGTGAGCCCCGAAATGGGATTTACCTAAAGAGGTATTATTCCTAGCCTATCTAGCATAAATACCTTGTAGATATTGTTTATAGAGTGTGTTGTGTCTAGTTTGTATTGTTATTTTGTTACTAATGTAGGATTTGTCTTAGGTAATTCTGATTATATAGTGTTATGATTGAATAGAAACATGACCACCCACTCTGGTTTCATGGATGGATCTAGTTGATATACCTTGAATATCACATCAACGACTTGGGTGCTTTATTCCCCTACCGGTGATTTGGTAATCTCAGGAGGAACTTGTTTAGGTCCCGCTATGAATAATCTTGCAGACTATCATGTAGTGATTTGGTTATTAACTGAAGCTTTAAAAAATGGTGTGAATCATATTAGGGTTTATTTATATTTGGAATTAGTAAGGTATCAATTGAACAGAGTATATACCATCTGTAACCCCTTACTTCTTCAAATGTTCTAAAGGGCTTGTCTTCTTGAGAGGTTTTTTTAGTTCATCTTGTATCAACATATCCCAAGACATCTGAATGTAGTGGTTGATTCGTTAGCTAATTATTTTTTGGATTGGTACTTATCTCATGTTTGATGTTCATTTAATATTTATCAAATGTATAAATATCACAAAAACACATAATAAGTAGCCATTCATTTACAAACACATCACATAAACACACATTTTAGTAAAAAAGTTGTTATATATATATATATATATATACAACCAATACTTAGGCAAAATATAAATCCATAAGCTTTCAGTACACCAAAATTTTGAAACTATAAAGTTTTTCAGTACATCAAAAGGTCAAAAATCTGAATCTTCAAAGCTTTCAATATATACTACAAGTCATAGTCACTCCAAACTTATCGTCGTGCTCATCATAGCACATAATTCCATGAGCTACCCTATGGAGTAGCCTCACAAACCAACCTGACACCACTGCGGTATGGTATTGATAACGTTGGGGAAGATCATTGATAGAGATGTCTAGAATGTCGATCGTCAGTCTCTGCAGGTTGTCCTCAATCTCCTGCAGATCCTCCTCTACTTCTATGTTCTGGATAGCAATTTATCTCACCATCCCCTGCCTCTCAATGGGCGATGCTCCCATAGGTCAAGATGGACCAATATATGCAAAGTAGCATACCATGTCTTAATATCACAAAACACAAAAAAAATGAAATGTACTATAAAATGAAAAAACATAATGAGAGTGGTATATTTCTTACCTTCATCATCCCATTGATCATCCTTGGGTAAGGGTATATTGGGATTACCTTTGAAATTGGTCCCATCCTAGGCATAATTTTCAACCATCAGAAGTTGTCCACGCATCCATCCGAAGAAGACTGAACCATAGGTCACGGTGGGCCCTCCACCTACTCCATGATGGGCCATGGCCTCTACCCACTTCAGCATTCGTGGATCTTAAGGCTCTAATCTATTGAGTGGCACGTGAGGGTGTAACAGAGGAACCCTCTCCAAGAACAAAGACACTACTATGGCACCGTAGTCAAACTTCTTGAGTTCCCCATGACAATATTTTGGGAGTTGATATTTGAGACTTGCTAGCAGCCCCTCGCTCCAGTTGAAGATAGTTGGATCCATACACTACAATGCATATAGCATGTGGGCTTTAGTCAGCTCATGGGCATCCCTTCCACCCACCACCTCCTCAATGATAAATGCAATTGTTCTCAAAGGTCGATCCATGATATGTTTGATCGAAAAAATTTCCCCCTTAGGACCTCGTTCCAAGCACACATTGCTCGTCAATAAGGTCATCAATAGTCATCTCTCCCCCTCGGGGGTCGGACAGTGACATCGAACTCCCTCTCCTATAAAGTCTGGTCAAGAAGTAGATATCCTCGACATCAATGGTCATGATATGGGTTCCCACCTGGAAGTGTTATTTCTCTGATACCAACATCCTTATCAAGTGGTCCAATAATCGAAAATGGGATCTCATGCCCAGTACCCTGAAGTACTTGAAGAGTCCACACACCCTTAGGTCCATGACTATGTATGGATCATTTGTCACTTGGGAATCATCCAATTTATTCTCACACTCCTTCTAGATGACCATGATTTGTTTCAAAGACCCATGGAACATCCACAAGACATGCATTAGAGACATTTCATGGAGAAAAAACTTGAAATTCATGCTTAGATTTTGTGTTTTGGGAAGTTAGCGATCGCAAACGCTCTTTCTTTGAGGGAACATAACAACAACACCTCTTCCATTTGAAGATAGAGTGGTGTTGATGCTCTTTCCCCTTTTGAGGAATGCGTCAGCGCACCACCCGAAAGGGAGAAGAGCATCACCCAGGGAACACTCTTCCACTTTCCAAAACCATCATAAAAACCCGAAAACCCTTGATGAAAAGTGAAAAATCAACCATCAAAATGAAGGGAAGGATGAGGACTCTCACTTGCACCGAACGATTTGTCAAATGGATGCATGTAGCTCTCGTAATCCTCGTTGCAAAAACACCTCTCCAACACTAGTTTTCACTCAAACTCTTACGGTGAAAAAACAATGGTAAAAAGTTTTTACTATTTCACTTTTTATAGCATTTTTGGTTTTTTAAATATAAAATATTTTTTTAAATAGTTAAATATTATGGGTTTTTACCATGTTTTTCTATAGTTTTAATAGTGAAAGTGTTCTAATGTTCTTATTTAGGATTTCAGGACCTTATTGGACGTTTTTTGGCTATCACAGAGTCTCTTTTCGACTTTTCATGCTCTGACTTAAATTGAAAAAGGTTCCAAGCGCCCTTTATACCCTAGTCGTGCTCATTAAAAACTCATATAAAAGGTATCAAGTATACTTTTATCACTTTTTTGGACTCATAAAACCTTATACGAAAAAGGAAACTCATTTGGAGTCGTCTTTAAGCTATTTTTAAGTCCCTAAATAAGAAAAAATCGTCAAGCGAACTTGATTCTTTCACGCTTGTAAAGGTATTTGAAAGGTCATCTATCCGGTGATAGTCTACCCCTTTTTCGGTCCGTTTATACTCATTTATGAAAAAATTACACTCTAGTTAATTGTGGCTATAAGAGTTCTCCTGGGTATTAGTTTATACTTTTTCAGACCTCGGGGACTAAATTTACGAAAAAGTCCCTCTTGGAGTCTTCTCTATGATTTTAGACTCTCTAAACGTGAAACTACAACTGAGTTTACCTTCTTTGGACTCGTAAAATTAAGCAATGAAAGATCCTTTTCTTGGAATGAACGCCTCCTTTCTCGGGTTGATAAAACATATCGAGTTTGGACTCATCACTTGATGAGCTATATCAAGTGTTTGTTACGCTTTTCAAGCTCGTTAAAAAACAAAGAGGTACTCATCCATCATGATGGGGAAATTAGGGGAATGGAAAAACATTTTTCATTTGTATTAATGGAAGCACATAGACACCCTTAAACATGGCACCTGACTACATTTCATTCAAACAGTTGGGTATTTAGCTTGTCATCGAGTTGATCCACTTTCATGAGTCATTTCACTCATTTGAGTCAATTCAAAGAATGCATTGTCATGCCTTTGCATTATGTATATTCTTTGCCTCGATTGAGTCAATGCTTCCAAGTCATGTGTTGCGCCTTTTAATGTTTAGTCTTCTCACAACCTACCTCTGAAGTTACCTTACCTTCCTTTGAGTCGGTCATATCTGACATTAGAGGAAATCTAAGGTCTAAAATGGACCTTATAAGAAATCATGCCATCATATAAGAAAACAAGCCAACCATAATTTCTTAATGAATTGGAATTAAAGAACCAATAGAATTTTAATAATATGAGTCATCCATAACGGTTAACTTGACATATTTGTCATTAAAAAAAATTACTTTTTTGTTCGTATTTTCAACATATTTTCCTATGTTTTTACTCAAATTTCGACCGAAGCACTCGTTGGATGTGGATTTAACCACATCCAACGAGTACCCACACTTCATACTTTTGACGGACCTCGTTGCCCCAAAAACAAGAAATACTTGAAAAACGTGATTGTGATGTCATCATCATAATTTTTTCAAGTATTTCTTGTTTTTTGGGGCAGTGAGGTCCGCTTAAAGTATGCAGTGTGGGTACTCGTTAGATGCGGAATTCAAATACCCATCCAATGAGTGCTCCCACTTGAAATTTGAGTAAAACCACATGGCGATATGTTGAAAATACGAACATAAAGAGTAGTTTTTTTCTTTCTTCCTACAAAATTAATAAATATTATTTTATTATTTTAAATATTATTTTATTATTTTCCTTAGGAGGCCCATTTTAGACCTAAAAATTCCTCTAATGGTTGTTCCATTATCAAAATTACTGCACAATCATTTTTGTTCCAAGTTTCGTGTCGATGACATAGAGCATGAGACCTGCCCGACGCCTTTTTTCCCAATGACAAGGAGTGTTGGTGACACTTGTTTCTTGAGGACAAGGAGCGTCGACCCTCTCTGACACCTTATTCTAGTGGCAAAGAAGCACTAGTCCTGTTAAAATGGAAAAAAGAAGAGATTTCGAGAACCTTATAAATGAAATTCCTTGTGGAGGATTATCCCAACTATCTGGAGTAGGTGGCATTCATACCCCTAGCCTCTAGAGATGATCCCTTACCTTCCTCCCAAATAATATCAACCCTTTTGGCCCATCTTTGGCCCGTATATACAAGCTTCATGGATCATGATAGAAGAGGATCAAGAGAGCATCTTTATGTTGTTGGAATCATTATTGGTATAGGAGGAAAAGAGTATGGTGTTGTGAGTGAGGTTTGTAGATTTTGTAGAGTGTGTGAAAAGTGGGTCAAAAGGAATTGTGAGAACAAGGCTTCAACATCAAGGCTTTGGTTGTAGTTTTCTTCTCAATTTATGTTAATACAAATATGTTCCCCTTTCCCATGAATAATTTGTGTTGATATGAGTTGTCCATTACTTTTCTCTTTAATCATTAGTATAGACTGTTAAATTATCTTGTTTCTTTTAATTTCGTATCATGGTCTTTACATTCTTTTGCAAGTAGAACTGATCGTAAGAGAAGTCACAAGGAAAGGATCACCTTCATAAGTGAGGTAAGAAAGTTTCGAATTCAAGTGATTTGAAAATCTAGGGAGAGGATGCATTGTTGTGAGTCTTTTGTTCTAGATCTGCCACATGTAGATTAGGGAAACAATCGTTGTTCACCTTGATTGAGAATTTCTGAAAACATGGCTCTAATTTCCACAGGTGATGCCATGGTAGAATTATCACAGGAAACTGTTGATTTTGGAGAAGATGTTTTTTTCCTTGTTGGTTACTTCTTTAGAAACGAGCAGAAGGTAGTCATGAACAAGAAAAGAGAAAGTGAATATTATGTTGCTATCGGTCCCCTTGAACACCAGATTGTTTGGAAATAAACATTTATTAATGTCCAAAGGTAAGCTTTAGAGACAACAGTTGTTATGGGAGATTTTGTTGGAGCCAACTACGATACTAACTCTACTTTAAACAATATGATAGAGGATGAGAGGTATAGATTTTATTCCCTTAAGGTAGAGAGAATGTCTTTGCATGCCTATTTTTCTAAGTAGTTGGATGGTATAAAAGATCAATACCAGGAAAAAAAAAATAGAGGACATATAGAAGAAACTTGATGAAGTCCTAGAACAAAATAAAGAAGGAGATAAAAATGTGATGGAGCAAGCAATGGAGATCAGAGACTTGAAAGAAATTTTCCAACAACTAAAATTATAGTTTCCCTCTGTTTCAATTTACAAGCTTACATTTAATGAGTTCAAAGTTGAATCCCTTGCTATTAATAAAGAATATATAGAATCTACGAAGGATTTTCTCACATGCATTAGCGATATTCAAGATCATTTTTGTTTGTTTGAACATTTATCTGATGTATTGAATGAGCACTTGGAGAATAATAAGGTAGTTAACAAAGCCTTTGAATAGCTGGTAGATTGTAAGTCCTACATCAAGACTGTTCCTCAATCTATTCCGCAATTGGATTCAATGAAGTTAAAATGAGTCAATGTTTTGTTGAAATATTGGGGCATTGTATGTGATGATATTTCCATTCTAATCCAGAAGGTTTAGAAAATATGTTGCAGGATATGGGCACATATAAACAATCTGATGGAAAACATGGGAAAGACAATGTTTGTCGATCTTGTTTATTTGGTTCATGCTAGATTAAAAAATTTCGATGTCGACCAACTATGGGATGACTCGGCATAATGCATTAGATTACTTAGTCACATTGATATCCCATATTTGAATTTTTTTTTCTCATCTTTGATATCTCTTAGATTACCCCTAGATAATTTCCTATATTCTTGGAACAAAGTCAAGGAGAAGGAGATATGATCTTACATCTGCAGGGTGTAGCTTCAGTTAGAACATGGTGACGACAAGGATGTAATAGAAATGCTTGAAGTGTGTGACAAATGGAGGGATTTCTTGGCCAATCCTAAGCAAAGCAGTTAAATTTCCCTAGAGATTAGGAGATTTGGGCACTTATTTTGTGGATCTAGTCTATCCACTTTGTTGTATTTAGTTTATCTTGTTGTAAAGAAACAGGATGCTAGATTTTGGACTACACTATATGCATATATGTTGTTTGTCCAATGTTTGCAGTGTGTTTTTTGTGTTCTACTGATCACACTCTATAATATTTTTGGAGATATTTAATAGAATCTGAATATATTCTGCAATCTGGATGTTGGCCTCATTACTAAATAATGCAATATGTTTTGTGTTTTATTAATTCTTTATTTCTTAGTTTCTTAGTTTAATTATTCAATGTATCTCTAGAATATGTTAATTATTATTGCATATTCACATTTCACTGCATATATCTAGACTTTGAATGTTTTAATCTATTGTGGTACTAATCCAACTATTGTTGTGATGAATATGGTTGACATATATGTTCAGCCACTGTTTGTATCACTATCATAGTTTCTCCTAACTATTTATATTTTATTCTTAACTTAGGTCTATTTGAAAATTGGTTTAATTGTTTATTTAGTGATGATAGAATATCTTTCCGAATATTGAATGTTATTCAATTCTTTTATAAAGATCAATAGCTGAAAATGGTGGTCTTTAATCAATAATATTTTGTTGTTTTTGTTCAGTTTCTCCTTTTAATGTCTTTATTTGATTATGAATATTTTAATGATTGAATATAACATGTTTTATATTCAAATTTGTTGATTTATCTTAGCTTTATATTATATTAATTTTGATTCATTGATGGTTTCTAATTGTTAAATCAATTAAACAGGTATTATTGATTCAAGTGTTGGATCATAATAGGTTGTAGGTAGGAGTTCCTAGACAATTAGGATTCCACTTAGTTTAGGAAAAATTAAGCATAAGTATTATGTCAAGGAGAAATCGTTCATTGGAAATGGGGCCAATTCAAACCCATTAGAAACGATCATACCAAAGGACTTAAGATGTAGGAGACCCCTTGCATGGGATTATCTAAACACTAAGATCGGATCATTTCCCTTACATTGACGAATGTACCACTTATTTCCATAAATGCAACCATGTATGTTGAGTGAGGTTAGGAGTGGGAAACATTCCACTCCATGTAGATCTTAATCTCAACGCTAGTAGTAGCCATATTTTTACCTTCAACTATATTTGGAAGACTAAAAGACTTGTGCAATGATTTAGTCTCTAAGAGACACACCTCATGTTGAATTTACTCTATCAAAATACCCATAAAGAGATATAATGATATATCCTCTAATAGGTCATTTACTCTAGGAATCGACATTTGAAACCGTTGAATGTTCTTTATAACGATATCTCTTTGATTAAGATTTGTCAATTAGGTAAAGAATGTGTTATTCATGCTATCTCCATAATCATGAATTATCAATTCATCTATAAAATTGTATTGAGAGACAATATACTCCTTTTGTATTCACCAAGACACTAAGACCACACGAATTATGTAGGTTCTAAGTATAAATTAACAACAAAGATGTTATAAAGGAGGTGAAGTCTCAATTGTCCTATAAATTTGACATGAAGGATCTCAATGCTACAAACTTCATTCTCGGAATGGAGATAAGAAGAGATACTACAAATAGGAAGATCTTGTTAAATCAAAGAAAAATATGTTGAGATGGTACTACAGATATTCAACATGCATGAAAGTAATCTGGTGAAGGTCCCTATTCATGTAGGTGTAAATTATATGTAGAGCAGTGTCCCACGACATAGGAAGAGGAAGAATATATGTCACGAGTTCCATATGCCAATGCGATTGGAAGTTTTATGTATGAAATGGTCTGTACCAAACCAAATATTTCTCATGTTGTGGGAGTTTTGAGCATATATATGTCAAAACTAGGGAAATAGAATTGGAAAGTTGTAAAGAGGGTCTTCAGATACTTGCATGGCACCACAAATTATGCAATCTTCTACTAAGACCTGGACAAGACAGAGTAACATATGTACATGCATTTGTTGATGCAAACTAGGTTGGAGATATTAATCATAGAAGATCTACAAGTGGGTATGTATTTAACCTATTTGTAGGAGCTATAAGTTGGATGAGAAAGAGACATGATGTAGTTGCACTCTCAACTACAGAAGCTGAATACATGGATGCCACACATGCCAGAAAATAAGTAGTATGGTTGTAGATATTGTGTTCAATTGTTGGGTTTGTACATAAATCTGTAAGGTTATATTGCGATAGCCAAAGTACAATCTTCCTGGGGAAAAATCCTGCTTATCATGCTAATACAAAGCATACTGATGTGCAATATCACTTTGTGAGAGATATGGTTGAAGACAATAAAGTTTTGTTGGAAAAGGTTCACACCTTGAAGAACGTTGTAGAATCATTAACAAATTTTGTCAATACAGATAAGTTATCTTGGTGTAGATAATCTATGGGCATTGATGCCCTTGACCTATGACTTTATGAGTACATGACTCATTTCTATACAAAGAAAACAACAAGTGGGTGACTGTTTGGTATGTGTTATATTATTTTCATGTATGGGGGGAGGGGATGTGCGTTGGTAGGTTTTTTCTGACGCGAGCAAAGTGAGCTCCAAATATTTTTGGGTTGTTTTTTATTGTTTTGGGGGGTATTCTAAAAATATGTAATTTAATCTAGGTTAAGGTATTGGAGTCAATTTTCCAATATGGGTTAACATATTAGGGTATTGGATGTTGCTAAATACCTATATTTTTTATTGTGGTGGATTCATAATGATAATGAGAAAATAGGAGGTGTCGCTCCAAGGTTTGTAGATCAATGACTTCACCGCCCTCTTAAAATAATTATGATAAGTCTTTCCATGATTGTATGTTGAAATTCCTGGATTAGACCTCTCTATTGTTGAACACCACATTGACACTTGGCATGTCGTCTTCCCTATTTAACAAAATAAACGACCCATCCACCCGTACAACTCTCCTGCCATCAAAGGAGAGATTGAAAAATTCCTTCTTGTAGGATGCATTTATCGTATTGCTTATACATATTGGGTGTCCAAACCGGTCCTCGTCAACAAAAAGAAAGGAACCATTATCATATCTATTTAATTTTGAGATCTCTACTTGGATTCTCCCAAATACAATTTCCACGTCCCTTTAATTGACTATATCATCGACTCTTTCTCGGGTAGTGAGATAATATCCTTTATGGATGGATTTTCTGGTTGCAACGAAATATGAAGCTACCCGCAAGATCAGTACAAAATTTCGCTAACCACCCCATTGGGAACCTTTTCCAATAAGGTAATTCCATTTGGACTTAAAAACGATGAGTATACCTTCCAAATATCCATGGAATATGAATTTAACAACCTTGTTGAGATTATTCTAGCCTTCCTGGATGACCTCACAACCAAGTCAAAGAAACTTGTATACCACCTTCAACACCTGCGCTCCATCTTTACATGATGTCGTAAATAGTATCCATCTCAACCCCCTAAAATGTGTATTGTACGTTACCATGGGTCGTTTATTTTGATTCATTGTTTCACAAGCCAGTATCACCTTACACCCTTCCAAATCTTAAGCCGCCATGGGCTTACAACCCCCATGGACATAAATCCAGTTGCAGAGTATCCCAGGGAAATCAAAATTTTTCCCTCACTTTGTCCCTGATTATGCCACACAAGCCCATGGGTTTTTGTGACTACTTCATAAATACATCCCCTTTCAATGGGATGATGACACCCAAAATTCTTTCGAATAAATAAAATGAGCACTAGCCTCAGCACCACTTATCTCCCCACCAAACTTCGATAAAGATTGTATTCTTTATGTTTATGCATATTCCCACGTTTTTCCTAGCGTCCTCGCCCAACAAGATGATGATAGTACCAAACATGTCATTTACTACATCAGTAAAATATTGGCCAACCATACACTAAAATATAGTTAGGATGAGAAGATCGCTTTAGCTGTCATAATTTCCATGCAAAAGTTACGTCATTACATATTACTCTGCAAAACCATTGTCATCGCAGACTCTAATCCTATGCAATACATACTTAGTTGTCGGCTCATTAATATTAAGTTTGCACGATGGATCATGATCCTCCAAGAATTTGTCGAGTTTTTAACCCAAAAAGTAAAGAGGATTTATCTCTTATGGATTTTATTATCGATCTCCCCACCACTACACTATGCAAACTAACGAACAAACAACTCCCTTACGAGCATATTTTCAACATCACCAATGATAACCCCTGGTACAGTGACATATTGACTTAACTCAAAACTTAGAAGTTATCCCCTCACCTTTCTTGTGATGACAGATGACGTATTCGACATCAATCTTCCCAATATCTCCTTCTTGATGGTGTTTTACATCGTCATGGCATAGATACCATCTTACGATATTGCTTTCCTCACAACAAGTCCAAACATGAACTTAATGATTGCTATAGTTGTGCCTATGGTGGTCGCCTCTCTGGTTTGGCCATTGCCCAAAAAACCCTCCATGTATGATACTATTGGCTCTCCATCTTCAAGGATTGTGTCTATGTTGTTAAGAGGTGTGTTAACTATCAGGTATTCACCTGTAAGACACAAGCTCCCCCTGATCCCCTCCATCATGTCATCACCACAGGCCCCTTTTTCAAATGGGACATTGACTTCATCGAATGTTTCCCAACTTACACTCAATTTTTATAAACACGTCATCGTTGTAGTTTATTACTTCACGAAGTGGGAACTGGGCCAAATCCATGCCCACCTTCAACTACAAAGCCACCACCACTACTAGATTTTTCTTTAACCATGTTATTGCACTATTTGATGTTCAAAATCAGTTAATTTATAATAACAACAAACATTTTTGTGATCAAAATTTCAAGGATTTATCCTTTCTACTTGGATTCAAACATGACCTCTTTACCCATTACTACCCTCAAGCTAATGTAAAAGTCGAATCCATCAATAAAAGTTCTCAAAACTATGCCCCAATGCATAGTCAATAAGAAAAAGTCTAACTGACACGACATGCTCTTTCCCGCTTTATGGGTCTGTTGTAATTCAGTAAAAACAACCACTAGATTCACAATGTTTCACTTTGTACATGGTGTCAAATCCATCCTCCCCATCGAGTTCTATATACCAACCCTCCAATATACCTTCCAATTGCTACCCGTTACCCCAGCATTAGAACAACAATTATTCTCCTTGTAATACCTCAATGAAGAATGACATGATTCACTCCAACGAAATGAGGCCATGAAACTCCACTCCAAATCCCATTATGACTGCCATGTCTTCCTATGCACCTTTAGTGAGGTAGACTTTGTTCTCGTATTCAACATTGTAAAGGACTCCAAAATCGACCCAAGAAAGTCTGTACCCAACTGGACTAGCCCCTATGTCATTCAACAATGTCTCACTAATGGGGCATATCTTTTTCAAGATTCAGAAGGCGTAGCCCTCAAAATCCATGGCAATGGACTATACTTGAAGCGATTTTATCCATAAGATAGGGACCCCACAGGTGCGCCATGTTTTGAATTGTTATTTATGTATTTTCCAAACCTTTGTCACATCCTTTGATCATTTGGGTATGTGTGTCATGTGTGCAGGATAACACCTAAAACATCAATATACTACCCATCATCAACAATGATGCAATAACTCTACCAAAGGTCTCATCATGAATATGGCCTCTCAGCCCCCATTTTACCCCCGACAACCGCAACCTTGACTTAAATTTTGCATTATAAGAACATGAATCCATCCCATACAGTCATCAATATTCCAGTCTTCATGTTCCATCAACATCATTACTAGGAACCACTTTGTTTCCCCCATGGTTGTTTGCTCACATCCAACCCCATCATTATTAGACACCCATGATGTTGATCCACTCATAAGTTCGAGGAAGTTGACCCCCGATGATGTAACCCACCTGAATACAATTGTTTCAAAGTTATGCATTTACTCCCCCATC
Source organism: Pseudotsuga menziesii (assembly GCA_001517045.1). NCBI lineage: Eukaryota > Viridiplantae > Streptophyta > Pinopsida > Pinales > Pinaceae > Pseudotsuga > Pseudotsuga menziesii. Next base: position 245,771 of record LPNX011027162.1, on the reverse strand, counting down.
TCACACAGTGTAGGCCAACTAAATTCCTCAGCACCAATTACAATTAATATTTATCACATCCATTGCATACCTCCATGAGCATTAAACCCTCTACAAATATTATTTTTATCATCACCATTGTGAAGACATCAATGGGGGGCCTTCCCTCCAAAGCAACAAATTCTATTCAGTCATTTGCATAGGAACATTTTGCATAGCATCAATTCACAAGACACCTGTGCTTTCATTTCAAACACAATCCTCACTTAATCTTGGAAAAGGTTCCCCGACCCACTCAAAACTGTGGGAACCCCACCCATCATTGAATTGACTCCCCAACTCACCAAAAACTATGCGAGTCAACCCATCATCAAATTGGTCCACAAACTATTATTTATGTGCAAACATTTCCTTGATACTCTCACAACTGTGGTAACCACCCATTCTTTTGGAAGCACCCCCTAGTCGCATTTCATTGATGTAGTTGATTCTCCCTACCTAGCATGGTCATTTTGGTTATTCGTTGTTCCCTTAGTATCGTGTCTCCCTTATCACCCTTCATCAACAGTTTGTCTCTCTCTGTTACAGCTTGTCCATACACTTTAAAGAATTTTGTCGTTGGTTACTCCCTAAGTTTATATCGATCAAAGGAATTTATGATCCCCATTCCTACCAGCTAGTATTGTGGCAGGTTAGTCAGTCCCACAATCGGTTACAAAACTATCTTGGTTCGAAAGATTAGGACCCTCATCCTATCAGAATTCTTTTGCTCTCATTTATGAAAAATCCTCATATTCTGAGAGTTGAAGCAGTTACAGTGATACCTTGGGATTCCTTTCCCTCACTCCAAGGAATTACCTTAAACTGTGTAAGGCGATTCATTAGTTCTCCTTAACTTAGTGGTATCCACTATTCTCAATAGCAAAACCTCTAAATCGCATCAGGGGGAGTCATGCATTTTGAAGGTAGCAATGTTCACTTTAAAAATAATGGTAGCAACATATCTGGTACATTGTAGTCGCAAGTGGCTTCACCACCATTTCGAACACCCACCCCTATGGGATTCTTCATATTAGCAAAAACTTCACTTATCCAACACCAGAACATCCATTCCAGGTTCATGTACTCTCACAAGGTTTGAAGTCACCTTAATCCATGTCCTAGAATTTTATGAGATATATCTTAGTCTCTTGATTTTATAGATATTATTTCCATCTTCATGAGCATGGCAATGACCACCTCATTTCAATTAAAAAACACTTCAGTTATCTCTCCACCATCAATCTTCCCCCTCGGGAAAGTTCTATTCATCAACCTATATTTCCAATGCTTTCATGAGAAATATAGACAATATAAAAAGAAAATTGGATGCATTATTGGCTCTATAGTACCCTCCAGACCTTATACATTAGGGGGAATCTATTATCATGAAAAACTCGTAAACATGTGACATTTTCACAATTTTCACAGTAAAGTGGCATTAGCATACAACATGCATCCAACTAAAGACACCTTCACAAGACCCAAAGAGCATCTTGAGTCCAAAAAATCCCCAAGGAATTCAAAATACAAAACAGTGCAGCTAATAGTCCATTTATATGTGCGGTAATGCATGCCACCAATACAATTCATGCACGGTAGTGAGCATATTCCTTCTATACCTATGTGACTGACATAAATGGCAGGATCTGACCCACCATTGGCACATTAAAGGCTCATGAAAGCTCCATTTACTCCAAGAATTCAAAATTTTGTCTCTTCACACACTTGATTTCCTTAAATGGCCTCTCTTATGTACTTTGGAGCCACATCATGGATCATTGGGGTCACATTGGGATCTTGTTATCTATAGACACCTCCTGACCTATAAAATAAATCCATGGGCATGCTAATTATAAGAGAAACTTAAGAGAAAAAGTATGCTTCTAGATTTGTGCTTGAGCTCCCTTATAGCTCATCATTTCCCTCTTTTCTAGCATTTACCAAAATCCCTTGCCTTCTTCCTCCAAGGGGTATGTGTTTTACTCATTTGTTCTTCAAGCCACTTAACATCTAGTGTGGACTAAATAGACCTCCATTATGAGGATTGTTTTCCTCCATTTGGAGCTCACATATCCAAGGTGTTGTATATGCTTGACCATTGGGAAATATAAGAAGTAGTTTGGCATATATTGGTTGTTGGAGTTTGCATCTCTCACACCCTTTTGCATTTTTTTTTATTTTAATCTTATTTCCTTTATTTTATTCAATTTCCACTAAAAACAATTTGCATAATCACTTGGAGCACTCACCCACCTCAAAGGGGCACCTAATATTCAGGCCTTTCCATAGCCTACAAGGCCTTTCCCCTAACCAAGTGGAAAGAAAGCACTATTGTGCAGTATTTTCCACAACAATGGACACTCTCCTTATAGATATAAAATGTAATGTTTGTATCTCTTTGTCGGTTGTGTCACTACTATACCACAATGATGCAAATTGTGTAGCCAAACAATGACCAACTTTCCCTACAAACAGAAAATATTCTGGCTCCTCCCAAGAAACTAATGCAATTAATATAAATAACCAAGAATAATGGAAAGGGATACATTTTATTGCACGTTGTGTCAATCACTCAAGAACTCGTTGACCAGGATTAGTAAACATGGCCTTAAAATAACCAACATCTCGAGACAATTGAGCGGTTAACTCATTTATATTCTAAGCTAGCACTTTCTTAGTTGTCACCTTGTTCGCTTCAATGACACCCTTAGTCTTATCCCTTATTTCCAAGTCTTGAAGCTATTGATGATTTTTTTTGTTAAGAATTTCTATCACAACTTTGGCAAAGTCTAGCTTCTTATCCAGCTATGTAAGTATACTTCAAGCTTCTCGACAGGTTGTAACAGCTAATTCCATCTCATCCTATGAAATGGAAAAATGCTTCCTCTGTGTAGTCATTTGGAATTCTATAAGATCCCAAATAAAATGTCTGACTACTCTCAATAAGGGTTTACCACTTAGTTTCCTAGACAACCCCTCAATTTCCTTTTGCAAATTGCTCTTTAATTATTGCAACTCTGAGATGAAGGTGTCCTTGACATTTTTCTCATTGAGGACTTTAACTTCATCTCCATTTTTCTTCAACTTGGATTTGGTTTTATTTATTTTATCAACTTTAATGCTCATCTCGACCATAGTTTTGGCCAAATGGTCTATAGGATCAGTTGAGGATAATGCTTGTAAGGTTATAGCTTTGTCTAACCAAAGGTATTGATTTTGTCTTTTCAATTCATTGACCACTCCTTCAAGCGCCACAATCTTTTATTTTTGTGTTTCATTTTATCTATTTATCGTACTAGCTCTACTTCCAGTGCTATTAATTCTTCCATCTACACATGCTCAGTTAAAGGTATATTTATTTTTTTATTTAGGCATGAAATTTCCTTGCCCTTCTCTTTCAACATGTTCTAGACATGAACTAAATCATTAGGACCCTTTATCAATGTAGCGATTTGTTTCTCTAAATTGGTGATTTTTAGTTGCTTGACTTTGGTAGGTGACTTCTCAGTTTTAAGTAGGAATTTAAGTATGTTAACAAAAGCATGCAGCGTATTAGTACTCATGGTATACTTCAATACGTTTAGGTATACACCCTTTGGAGTTTTCTTGTGTGATTCCATCATATATTTAGGATGGAAAGCATCCAAATTTACAGTCACCTGAGTAGCCTTGTAATTGGAGGGTAATTTCTTTCCTCCAGGTGCAATAGGCTCTATAATTACCATCTTAAGGGTTCCCTGTCTTAAATCAAGGGTTGATATAATACTTTCTTGGTGACCCGTAGCAGTCTCTTTCCTTAGGAAAAGGATCTTTTGCAAATCTAAATTTTCATCCTTAATCTAAGTTTAGACACTTAAGAGTCTAGCTTTGAGTGGAGAGGTTCGAGTCATGGCCAACATTTCCTATTGCGAAGATGAGCATTTCTCATGTGGCCATAGAGAAAATGGAAAATTTTCAAAGATAATAGGTGCCAAAGAGGTGGGAGTGGTCTTTTGATGTATGACTAGACCAAATTGTTGCTCAAATATGAATCTTTTAGACTGGGATCCCAAGCTTTCAGAATCCTAAATATCCATATGAATATTAGCCTCAATCAATCACCTTTCCCAAAAGAGTCTTATGAGGTGTTGGAATGACATGGGACATAATTTGTAGTTATGAGTATAATGTTTTCTTCACTTTCTCCCATCTATCTAGTTTTTCCATCTTATCGAGGTTGGTATCAAGCTCATGCTAATATCCTGCTAACCTCGCCTACTTCTTCTTCTTAGATATAACCCCCTTAGAGTCATATTTCCAACTGAAATCGATAGCGAGATTCAAACCAGCTAGCATTTCTTCAACTATGGACTCGCTCGATCTGGTTTTAACATTGAAAGGACTTGCTTCTTAAGGAACCCTGAAAGTTCTAGTATTGTTATGCTTTACAAATTGTAAAACATCGCAATTAAATCTCTGTCGAATGTACTATACGATGAACAATTTTGGGGTTAAGAAGAGGGGAAGATGGTATAGTGGAAATTTAGCTCCATAAACACAAATTTCAGTGTGGTCCTCATAGCAAAACCAGTCACCTACTAGGGTCATAGGGTTCAATTGTAACATATTTTTACATTTAGGGAAAATCCTAGGGAGAGGTGCATAAAACAGTAAAGTATATACTTTGGACATCACAATGTTTGAAAACTCAAAGAATCCTCCATTATTAGGTTATTATATAGACTTCTTAAGGTTTTTCTGGTCAAATAAATCCTTGCTATGTTAGAGGATCATATACAGTAGTTAATATTGGTATCTAAATAATTTTAGTGATGAAAAATTATTTAGTTGATCATGAATCATCTCTATCAGGAATGCGTTGAGGTCTCATTTTATAGGTGACTCTTGGTTGGATAGGTATATCAACAAAATAAATCGTATAACTTTTTCATCAACTACCAAGTCATAATTGTCTACAAGGAATTGAAATACCATGGAAATTGTTGCCTAAGCATGTTCTGAGAATATTTCCAAATTATAGGGTGCAAGCACAGTCAGTGGCTCAACCCCAAGAGGAAAAATTGTTTTGATAAAAAGATCCCTACTTTGTGGAGATAATTCTATGATCTTAGCACCCATGGATTCTTCATCAAATACTAACCGAGTCAAATCCTCTTCAATTTCCATCATGTCTTACAGAAACTCTTTATTTATTGGACAAATCATAGTGGAAAGCCTAGAGATGATGAATCTTCTTTCATGAGCATACAATTCAACACACCACTACTCCAAATATGGAAGAGGTTGAGCTCTAGGTAGGATAACTTTAGATAATCCAAAAGTTTAGAACATCTTTCCCTTCTTTGGAGATATCCCTTGCTCCTCTTGAGATCATGTGTACGTTGTTAATAGAGAGTACAGGATTGTATAGTCAAAATTATCATCTCCCAAGTGTTCTTCGCTTCTGGATAGCTTGCTGACATATGGGGATGTCACTGCTTTGGGAGCGGAATCCATGGTGCTTGAATTCAAGGCCTATTCTAGATGTAAATTTCATCTAAATGCAAAGCAGAGTGCAGGTAGCAGTGAAGAAGGAAGAACTCATAAAAATATTGCAGAAAAAAAATGCTCAAAAGGACTTAAAGAGAGATTTTATAGCTGAAAGATTTGAAAATTGGTGCATTCAATAGAAGGGGCATTTTTTGATTCATGATTAGAGGCATGAGGTCATTTATCAGTGGGAAAGTTGCTAGGAAAGGTGATGGCAATCAAATCCATTGGATATTTGGCATTGTGGGTCCCTTTGAGAGTTATGTGGTGGAGAAGTGATTTCAAGGTCGCGGGAAGGTGGTATCACAAAACTGCTTTTAGGACCTTGACAAATAGCGGTATCAAAATGTGGCTTAGGATCCCGAATTAATATTCACATAGATTGGGGAGCCTGAATCCTCTTGTGCCATCCATTTTTATTATAATATATTAAGGAATTATCGATCGAGATGTTATGAAATAGGCAGACCTGGACATATGTCTCATCGATCTAAAAATTGTTAGGGTATAATGTGTTGGCATGAGGAGGCGAAAGTGGTTTCAGGCCCATGAGAGAGCAATGTATCTAGACCACATTGACAATTGGATCGATGGATTTGGATTCAAGGATTCCGCTTTGGATTAACAACTGTGCATTTTGATAAGGTTGAAAACATCTCATCCATCAATCTTGGATCACTAAATTTATAGAGAAGATCACATAACTACCTTACCTTTCGCTAACAACCCGATGATCACCGAACACCCTCTTGAATATACATTTGAGACATTGATATTAATCCTGAAGGGCGGCTAACATACTGACTATCATGATCTAATGGTCACTGTTGACATAACCAGTTCCTACATTCCTGTCAAAAACAGATCATATTCTTTCGCTTAACCACAAAATATGATTTCTTCATCGATTTTTCCCATGCAAGTTTTAACACTAACATCAACCTTCCTTTCTTGAGAAACATCTTCAGTGCTTGGATCTAGATAAAGAACAAGAATATCATAATTTCCAAACTCATCATCAACACAAATTAACTCGTACATAAGCTAATTAGTGTAATGTCCCAAATTTTACATTATGTCACAATGGCCAAATCACATTTTCCATATTCATGAAATTTTTCAAAGGGATGCCAAAAGTCAAATAATTGCCAAGGTGGAAAATCACTAGTTTCCTATCTTGGGGGTGGAAGCTTTTAGATTTGGAATAAGGGGGATAATAAATGATGTTTAAACATTAGAAGAGGATAATTATTTAATAATTTATCTTATTAAATAAATACAATAGAAAATGGAAGTGGCAATGGAGCATGAAGACACATGGATACTATGGGGCCCACACTGGCTAGAATTCCTATGTTAAATGGTATCTTTCTCTTGCAAATTTAAATATATGGGAAGTCTAATGTTTTTTTATGGATTATAATGTTAATATACTTGTCCATATACTTCATAGTTTTAATTTGTGATGAATTGTAACTTACATGAGAGAGGAAGAGCCAAATGGGAGTTTCATGGACACTTGCCTAGATTTCCCTTACATTTATGACATCTATAACAAAAATGATGGAGATTCTATGAAATTTATGACACAATTCAGATCTTAGGGATGAAATACTGACATAATAACATGTCAGGACTGAATAGATCATCTTAGAGGTCGAAATTGGGAGTTGGAGAAGGCCAAGAGGCTCCTACTCAAATTTGGGAGAAGAGGGAAGGTGAAGAGAGAGGCCACATGGCATAGCATGAGCAGCCACACCATTTAGACTTGGATTTGGTTTATGGATGGATTTGGAACCTTAGAAGACTAATAATTTTTATAAAATACATGTATCAGCCATGAGAATAAGCTTTTTCTCATTTGTGAATTGTGAGAGCTAGTGGATGACTAGTTTTCTTACTTAAGCCAATTTCGAGGGTGAAAGATTCCCATCCTAGTTGGTGTTTGGAAAGGCCACTCAGGTATTTCATGGAGGTTTAATGGAGTCTTATTTTCAGGTGTAAGCTACAGGAAATAATGTGTATTCTTCTATTTCAGCACTCTCTCTCAACTATTTCTAGTTTTCACACCATATTCATGCCAATGGAGGGATTGCGCTTTAGGTGAGATATTGATCTCTTTGGGGAAGATTATAATTCTAATTATCTTATGTTATGATGTATATGCTCTATATTTCATTTTTAGAAGACTCTCAGGTCTAAATACCTAAAATAATTCATTTAAAAATGTTGAACAATGAAGAAATAGTGTCATTTCCCCACTATCTTGTTGTGAACCATTGTAATGTTGATGATTTCGAATTGGGAGAGCCTTTCATTGTCAATTTATGATTGTAATAAGTTAAATATTATATTTTATTCATTATCATTAATTTTCAAGTCGAAATTCCCAAGATTTGTATGTCAAAATGACTTTTAATGAGCAAACAATGACCATTTCCACTCCATTTTGATATATGTCATGGTAATGCTTATTATTTCGAATGGAGGAATGTATATCTGATAAATGTATGATTTATGGAGTGTAATTAATTTTTATTTCAATTCTCATTTTCATTAATTAAGCATTGGAAGCCATTTTACACATTTTTATTGCATTGGGAGAAGATTTGATGCATTTTCCCCAAGGGTCGAAATTCTGACTTGGGAGTTGTTTTGGAAAGAGTCATAACAGACTATATAAACTGAACCATGATGCATATGAGAATTTTAAAAGGTACCTTACACATAACCATCCTCTTTTAATAAATTAAAGTCACTTTGGGATCATTTGTGAAGCCATTTCCAGCAATTACCTGGGGGGAATTGGAGCCCCGATTTGCTAGTAAAGGCTCCTACTTTGAACGGAACATTAAACAAGTTTGTAGATGTAATTTGGAGGTAAAAAAAAATACATGAGAATTATATTTAAGTTATATTATCATTCATGTACCTTCAGAGAAAATTTGGAAGCATTTGGGTCAATTTGGAGGTCTAGACATCAAAACTAGTTAAGAGTCAAAATTGTGAAAAAATTGAAAAATTGGGCATTTTAATAAAATTCCAAAAAGGGGACATTACAGTGGTATCAGAGTTATATGATTGAATAAAATTATTATTGGAAGCAACATCCTATGATTTTACATGATGATATACATATTCATGAGTGTATTGATGAGATTTCTTTGAGCCACTTGAAGTCTTCATGTTTTATTTGCTCCTTATTTGGTTCATATTTTGGTGGAGGTTCTTCATTCACTTCTTGGATGAAAGAAAAAATGTATGATTATTATTTTGATGCATATTACATTATTTTGGAGCAGATTTGATTGGTCACTTGAATCATGTATGCACTTGGCAAATGGTAGTCTACTCACTGGGAGGTATCAGCACTTTCATGATTTCTTAGTGAGGCACCTCCCTGATGTACATTCTTATTATGTTTTTATATACTTTGATGATATATATTATGCACTCATGATGTTTGGAAGAATGCATACAAGAAAATGGGATCCAGGAATTCTCTTTCCAAATGGTATGGGTTGGAGAGCACTCTTAATTATTGGAGTGCAATGCAAGCAATGGGACCCTGGTATAGTTTTTAGTCCGATTGATTTCAAATTTTTTTGGGAAAAAATAAGTATGGGATATGTATTCCACACTTAATAAGGTTATGTTAATTATATTAGTGCAGCAGCAAGCATGGTGGTTCCTCTCTGAAATCTTCATGGAATCTCAAAGACTCAAAGTGGGCAGCTTAGTGGCAACTTCAAAGAATCATACAGAAAGCAGGTTCTTCAACAACTATGTTTGAAATTGCTTGAGGACAAGCAATATTTGGAAGGGAGGATTTGTAATGTCCCAAATTTTACATTATGTCACAATGGCCAAATCACATTTTCCATATTCATGAAAGTTTTCAAAGGGATGCCAAAAGTCAAATAACTGCCAAGGTGGAAAATCACTAGTTTCCTAGCTTGGGGGTGGAAGCTTTGAGATTTGGAATAAGGGGGATAATAAATTATGTTTAAACATTAGAATAGGATAATTATTTAATAATGTATATTATTAAATAAATAAAATAGAAAATGGAAGTGGCAATGGAGCATGAAGACACATGGAGACTATGGGGCCCACACTAGCTAGAATTCCTATGTTAAATGGTATCTTTCTCTTGCAAATTTGAATATATGGGAAGTCTAATGTTTTTGTATGGATTATAATATTAATATACTTGTCCATATACTTCATAGGTCGAATTTGTGATGAATTGTAACTTGCATGGGAGAGGAAGAGCCAAATGGGAGTTTCATGGACACTTGGCTAGATTCCCCTTACATTTATGACATATATGACACCAATGAAGGAGATTCTATGACAATTATGACACAATTAATATCTCAAGTCTGACATACTAACATGTCAGGACTGAATAGAGCATCTTAGAGGTCGAAATTGGGAGTTGGAGAAGGCCAAGATGCTCCTACTCAAATTTGGGAGAAGAGGGAAGGTGAAGAGAGAGGCCACATGGCATAGCATGAGCAGCAACACCATTTCGACTTGGATTTGGTTTATGGATGGATTTGGAACCTTAGAAGACTAATATTTTTTATAAAATACATGTATCATCCATGAGAAGAATATTTTTCTCATTTGTGAAATTGTCATTTGTGAATTGTGAGAGCTAGTGGATGACTAGTTTTCTTGCTTAAGCCAATTTCGAGGGTGAAAGATTCCCATCCTAGTTGGTGTTTGGAAAGGCCACTCAGGTCTTTCATGGATCTTTAATGTAGTCTTATTTTTAGGTGTAAGCTACAGGAAATAATTTGGATTCTTCTATTGCAACACTCTCTCTCAACTATTTCCATTTTTCACACCATATTCATGCCAATGGAGGGATTGCGCTTTGGGTGAGCTATTGATATATTTGGGGAAGATTATAATGCTCATTATCTTATGTTCTGATTTATATGCTCTGTATTTCATGTTTATAAGACTCTCAGGTCTAAATACCCAAAATAATTCATGTAAAAATGTTGAACAATGAAGAAATAGTGTCATTTCCCCACTATCTTGTTGTGAACCATTGTAATGCTGATGATTTCGAATTGGGAGAGAATTTCATTGTCAATTTATTATTGGAATCAGTTCAATATTATTTTTTATTCATTCTCAGAAATTTTCAAGTATAAATTCCCAAGAGTTGTATGTCAAACTGACTTTTAATGAGCAAACAATGACCATTTCCACTCCATTGTGATATATGCCATGGTAATGCTTATTATTTCGAATGGAGAAATGTATCTATGATAAATGTATGATGGATGGACTGTAATTAATTTTTATTTCAAGTCTCATGTTTATTACTTAAGCATTGGAATCAATTTTACACCATTTTATTGCATTGGGAGAAGATTTGGTGCATTTTCCCCAAGGGTCGAAATTGTGACTTGGGAGTTGTTTTGGAAAGATTCATAACAGACTGTATAAACTGAACCATGATGCATATGATACTTTGAAAAGGTCCCTTACACATAACCATCCTCTTTTAATAAATTCAAGTGACTTTGGGATCATTTGTGAAGCCATTTCCGGCAATTACCCGGGGGGAATTGGAGCCCCAATTTGCTAGTAAAGGCTCCTACTTTGAACAAAACATTAAACAAGTTTGTAGATGTAATTGGGAGGTATAAAAAGATACATGAGAATGATATTTAAGTTATATTATCATTCATGTACCTTCATAGAAAATTTGGAATCATTTGGGTCAATTTGGAGGTCTAGACATCAAAACGAGTCAAGAGCCAAAATTGTGAAAAAATTGGAAAATTGGGCATTTTAATAAAATTCCAAAAAGGGGACATTACAATTAGGATATTCTACATGATACCTCCTTTAATGTTCTCTATACAATGTGACAAAGGTACTTTCACATGTTGTGATGGTAGTATATGACAAGTCCATCTAGATACTACATCCCAAACTAACAACCCACTTTCTTGATAATAACATCCCCCATGTGTTTGGAACATCAATAATAACTACGTCCATCAAAACAAATATATATGGATTGGTTGTTAATTAAATTTGATCTTTCTTGAATCCATAGCACAAAAAATCTTATAAGTACATGTGGCCTTGAGGCCTAATTGGTTCATTTACCAGAGATACATGACATTTAATGAGACTCCAAATCTATCATGCAATTATGTAGTAATATGTCTTTGATCATTAAAGTGATAAAGAAAAAACTATAACTACCATTCTTTCTTTCTTCTTTGGTTCATTGCCTAAAGCACCACAGGGAAATATCCATTGATATCCATTATGTCTCCAAATCCAAAATAGATTTTGACATTTCCCCCTATGAAAGGATCTTTATTAACTCAAAAAGAGGGACTCCCATATTTTCTTTAGCCAACCCACTTCATACTTCAATAGTTAGATCTTCTTTGGCACATGAATGTACCACTTCAGAAGGAGAAGATATGGTGGCTCTAGCTATGGGATTTGTACTTGATTGACCTTGGTTCTTTTGGAGCACAGGTGGGTTCATGCCAATGTTTTACTTTTTTTACTAGTATTCTACATTCATACACTTGCAAACCCTTATCCAAAATATATTTATGAGTGGGATTTGGTCCAAACATCTTGGTGATCATGTATGATTCCACACTATTTTCGTAATCTATTGAATAAATTTGAATAATACATTAAATTCCTTTCACTTAGCCATATAAATAAAGAGGCCATCATCAACAGAATTCAAAACAATAGACTAACAACGATTTACCTATGACCAAGTAATTCCTTGCTCAAACATGGTTGATGTTTTACACATGAATCTTCAGCATGAGATACTTGGAAACATCAACACCATGTAAAATCCTCTTGATTAACCATATTAGTAGGATTCATGGGAACGTGAACTCTTGGTTAATTTTGATTTCTATTTCTTTCAAAATTGTATGGCTGAAACTTATTTTGTTGTATTCCCCCCATTTGGACCAATCTATTTTGCATCCATGATAACTGAAAATGATGTTTGTAATTTTCTCATTCCCTCAATTATTATAGTCATTGGAATATGGTTAGGATTTGTTGTATTCGCAACTCTTGATCTTGTCCTAGTTAAGGAAGACATATGTTTTATTGAAACATACAAATCCCTTCCTTGAGGCAATCCAGTTATTTTCAACTTTGAGTGACATCTCTTAAGATCCCCTAGATATATGGCCCCTTTCCTCTCAACAGGAAACTGAAGTTTTCATCAAAAGAATCCAATTAGTATACAATGATAGTTACCAATGTCGTTTTGATCTATGTGGGAAACATTTGCACTATCTGATTAAATATTTTGTTAAACACTTCCATAATTTCATTCTCATTTATTTTAGAACCACTTTGAGCAGCGAACAAATATATATCATGTATTCTCTTCCCATATTTCAATGAAATCACTCTCTAATTTATCTAAGTTACTAATACATATAAATGAAGTTTCACTTGTCACAAAGTCATTAAAGATATTTTAATTGCAATCTAAAATCAAGTGAACTAGATTTTCTTCAAACCATCAACAACCAATCCAAGAGGAAGGGCTCGTCTTATATAGATTTAGAGCCCAAACCATCCTTAAATAAAATAATAATAATCACAAGTTAGATCCTAGATCTACTCTATGGAGGAATGAATAACTATATCCTCCAACAAACTAAGGCAAGTCAAAAACCCTAAAGAAATAAAATAATAAGACAAAATGAAAAACCAGGAGGAGATGTCACATGTCATCAACCAATGCAAAGCATCTCCCTTTATGTTGATCCATTTACCATATAGACCCCTCCATAGAAAAACAAAAGGTATATTCCAAGCGTTCACAAGAATACACTAAAATAATACTCATGGGGGAGCACTCCAATAATATAAGAACAAATCATGCCAAATATAGAAAAATGTCTAGGCTTTCAAGAGAATATGTCAATGTAAAAAACACTTGCCTCAACATCTGTGATAATAAAATAAGGAATCACTCCTCTAATTAAGTGTATGTGAAGTGTACCCGATTTGGAAACTAGGAACATTAAGTCCAAATTATTCAATAGAGAGTAATTTGACTCTCAAAATTCTTCAACAACAATGGATTTTATATGTTTACTAGAATATGAATAATATGGTGTAGCCCACATGTATACTTTCAAACCATTGTAATGTGTTCAATCAGCTCATATTTAGACTTGATACCTCCGTAATATTTCCAATCCAAAAATCAGAGCTATCAACTCATAATCAACCCCCTATAACCATTGGATTCAAGACTAGGATCAATAGTTCAAATCTACCCACAACGAATACCAGATTTCCAACTCTTCCACAATATTTCCTAACATACTCGAATATTTCTCAATCAACTTGAACTATACCATAACACTCCCAAGCACACCCAATCTGACCACTAACAAACTCCAAAGAACCTTTATGGAATCTTTGAAAACTAAAACTCAAGACTACACTAACTCTTCTAACTGAGGGTGCACAAGCGTATATATATGAATTAATCGACCAGTGAAATGAACATAACTTGGGAATATTTGAACTATTGCTCCTAGTTTTGAATCCAGTGCCTTATTTTACCAAATTTTACCTTCATCTTCCTTGGCAATTTGAATTAAATAGGCTTAGCTTGATTTTGGCGAAGTTACACTAACATGTGGTCCCACTCTCCCCTCTAGCATCGTCCTTGGCTAAATTTAGGACATGCAACATATCATAATTTTTCATAAGTTTCCATAAGCTATCATAGGACCTGATTCTTGTCATACTATATCATAAAATTCCTTTTGGGAGTTACACTTCCACAAGTGCACCCTCACTATCTATTTTTTGCCCAAGGAGTTACAACTTTATAAGATGCATTCATAATGAGATCTATTACACCATGTATGAGAGTTACAACTCATTTGGGGCCCAATTAATCCTCATATGCTCCCTCCTTGTCCATTTTTTCCTAATGTTACATCAATCACAAATATTGGACCTCATACATTACAATTTTATGACCCCCATCGCAACCTTGCTAATTTCTCATAACTTTGTTGAGTGACTATGTCCATTGCACTCCCCAGTCTAATAGAGTGGTCCATAGTAAAAAAATTGGGACATGGCAGTCCTCCCTGCCTAAGATTGCGTGTCCTTAAGAAATTTTAATTCAGTTGTGGTAGTTCTTGTTCTCCTTCCCCAGTTTATGCACCATAATTTTCATGCTTCCTCCCTTAGTTTTGAGTATTTATAAGGCTGCAATTTCAAATGGATCAAGTCATCAACTCTATATCCCCCAAACTGAACCACTTTAAGGATGAAAATGGTGTCATGGCTCCAACCCAATCGAAATGAGATGAATTATACGTTTCTCACTGTATGGTCCTGCAAATCACTGAAATAGGAATCCTTCTGACCAATGCAAATAAGAAGAGTAAATATATACTCAAACCACTCATTCAACTCCCCATTAAATTGATCCACTAAGCATATCATCTTGTGAAAGCCAAGATTGACACTCACCTTCGGACCTGCTATTGGAAATATACCCAACATTGTAACTCCAAGATCCCTGGCTAATCTAAAAAAGGGACCATTGTGTTGGTGTTGCACCACTTTAATCATAAACATCCCATTATCATACTCTCGTTGCATCCTCCTCTTCTGGATCTCCAAACTGAAAAATATATATATATTGAATGTACCACTATAGATAATGTCTTGCTTATGAATCCAAGTGAAGGATATCATCCTAATACCATACTCTATTTTAAATTCAGGAAAAGGAAGTATGTCCTGATAACCAGTCATTATTCTAGGTTGCTCATGAACTCTAATCATCCGTCAAGAGATATATCCATCTCCCCTACAATCCTATCAACAACCCACCTGTAACAAATGAATCCAACCAAGATTCCAAGGTCCCAAATGAACTTGAGAAAAACATAGTGCCTACTGCATCTGTAACGAATATAAATAGGATAATAATTAAATAAAATAATAATTTATAAATAGTAGCTAGCTATTAATGTGAAGGGACATAACCCTTCATTATGAAGCCTCAAGCCATATTAAAGGCGAGCTATGTTGTAATACCCTATCATCTTTTATCCTATCATCAGTTTATATATTATTATGGCTTATTTAATATTCCAAGTCTTTTGTTGAACTCATTGTGTGAGCCGGCTCATTTAATATCAGAGATCTCGTTGCTTGATCTGGCTGGTGGTTATCAAATCAGACCTTGTCTGAAAAAATCAGGTTTCCCTGAAGTTCTGGGTCTCTGACCTTTCCCCTTTCCAAAATCCAAATATATATATATAAATAAGAAATCTAAATCCGCTGCACCTGCTTGCGCGCACTGCTCCCTCCATCCCCAACTACCCCACGCTCCACCACCTCCTCCACCCACCACCTCCTCCATCCCCCAACTACCCCACGCTCCTCCTCCTCCCCACAGCACCTTACTGTCTCCATCGTCACCTCCTTCCTTCCATCCTCGCCCTCCTCCACCATCCTCTTCCGCCTTCCATTCCACGCACAGCCTCCTGCTCCACCCCCCTTCACCGCCCACCGATCACCATCCTCTTCACGCGTTCTCCTGTTGCACCGTCCCTCTTCCAGCCCACCTCCGTCGCGCCACCTCCTCCTCACCACGCCTTTTTCCCACTGCTCTCCCTACCCTCACTGCCTCTTCACAGTGCCGCCAACCTCTCACGCCATCGCCCCTCTACACGTCCATGCACTCCCTTCTCCTCCCACCTGCACTCGCCCCGACAACCCCCAACTCCAGGAAGCTTCGCCTCCGCGTCCTGCTCTTAATTCCGCCGCCTCTACCATCACCCTCCACCACCACCCATCCGCCACCTCATCCACCCCACGCTCCGCTCCTCCACGCGCTCCTCCACTTCCACGACCTACACACACAAAAATAAAAGATTATATAATATAATACATATATTATAATATATTATATTATAATATTTTAAATTGGTTATTATATTAAATTATTTAATAATTAATTATTATTTAAACTATATATATATTTTATAAAACATTAATATAATAATATTATTAATTAATAATTATTATTATAAACAGAAAATTATAATAATTATTATTTACAATATTATTTTTGGGGAAAAAAAGGTTATTTAACCTAACGAAAAAGACCAATTATTGTTGAAGAAATAGTCAAAGGAAAACAAATCGAAAAAATCGAAGACCATCATCATCAAGTGTGGAAGAAATCAGAGATCATGGAATCTGGTTTGCGACTACAAATAGAGAAATTAGAAGCCAAGTTAAAGCGTTATCGAAGAGATAATGAAGAATTACGAGACACAAATACGAACTCAGAAGTAATGATTAAAATACATGAGATGCAAAAAGAGCT
The DNA here is from genome assembly GCA_001517045.1 of Pseudotsuga menziesii. Taxonomy (NCBI): domain Eukaryota; kingdom Viridiplantae; phylum Streptophyta; class Pinopsida; order Pinales; family Pinaceae; genus Pseudotsuga; species Pseudotsuga menziesii. Next base: position 228,808 of record LPNX011027162.1, on the reverse strand, counting down.
CAAAGAACAAAAAAAATTGACCAAAAAAATCATCTAGAAAAGTTGTCTGCCCAAATTGAGAAATTAAAAGGTGAAAATGATTTCAATTAGAGACTAAAAAATCAAGATATAAATTAATAAATAAATGATTATGAAATAGAAATAATATGCCTAAACAAAATCGTTAACGACAAAGTTGAAGAACTAACGCACATACAACAAAAATTAGAAGATCGAAAATCAGTGGTCGACCAATATCGAAACAGATAAAAGTTCTTCAACAACAAAATGACAACTCTAAAAAGACACACAAGTTGGAGATTGTTAAGAGTAATAAATCACTATCCAACAATTCCGAAGAAATTTTCAGATTAAAAAATCATAACAAGACACTAGTTACAAAAATTAAGAAGTTGAAAAGTAGTCGAAAGACAAAACCATCTACGGAAGACATTGAAGAAAAACTTATAGACAAACAGGAAGAAAATCGTTGTATCAGAAGGCACAAGGAAGATCTTAAGGAACAACTTAAGAAGTATGAAGATGACAAAAAATCACATGTAGAAGTGATTAAGAAGTTTCAAAATGATAACATGCAGTTAGAAAACAAGTTGGAAAAAGTACATAATGAAACCTTAAAAGATCAAAGGACGAAAATACAACTTCCAGCTCAATTCAATGCTCAAAAGACGACACTCGTTAAAGGAAATGACATTGTGAAAATTCCTTATCGACACCCCAACCATAAAAACCGATATGTAAAAAGTGGGAACTATCGAAAGCTAATGGTACCAATGTGACCAAAGCTCCTAACGATAGATCAATATGGAATGCCAACAGTCCACAACAAATCAATTTGGGATGGATTGATTCGTCCACATATCAGAAGTTATGCTCTACTCTTAGCAGTTTGTATCAACATGTTTCGTCAGCTACGACACTACAAAAAATGTGGCAGAAACATTATGAAGGCTTTGAGGACAAAGCCTTTCTAACAAAGTGGCAATGTAACGAATATAAATAGGATAATAATTAAATAAAATAATAATTGCTAAATAGTAGTTAGCTATTAATGTGAAGGGACATAACCCTTCATTATGAACGCTCAAGCCATATTAAAGGCGAGCTATGTTGTAATACCCTATCATCTTTTATCCTATCATCAGTTTATATATTATTATGGCTTATTTAATATTCCAAGTCTTTTGGTGAACTCATTGTGTGAGCGAATAATTATTCGACTCAGCATCCACCTATGCACTACATAATCTCCACACCAAGAGCCCCATGTAGTCTCCTAAACCACCAAGTAGGAAAACATTGTATCCATCCACCATAAGGTCTCACACCTAGGAAATTAATCCATTGCTCAACATGGATAGGCTCCTAAAAGAGTTGGTTGGTTCTAACTCTTGTTCCAATTGCTAAACTGCTAAACCAAGTAATATCAGGATCCCATTGTTTGTGTTGCACCCCTCCAATCATCACTATCATCTAAAACAATCCATCCCTATGAAGGATGTTAGGATCCCACGACTAAATTGTAAGTTCATCACTCCCAATGATAATTCAAACCTCTATGAGTATCTCCAATAGAACATGAAGTTCCTCTTATGCAACATGTACACTAGAACTATGGCTCACATCAATGTCCCTTGTCCCATCCAACTGACTCAAGTGAAATTCTCATGTCATTCCTTGAATAATCAAGACATCAAACAACAATAATAGATGCCTTTTTCATTGCTCACAAGACTAAACACTAACTTGTATGCTATGACCCCAATGTGTATCCATCCATGTCATACATCTATCCACCAAATCCATGGATGCGTATACTCCTCTACTAGTTGGTCTGTAACAAGAATGCTCATTTGCCTTCTCCATGACTAACTCTCTCTCCCATAGGGGCAACTCATAATTGAAATTTTTTGAAAGTTTCCCCAACTCGGTTTCAAGCCTTTAAGCTTCTCTGCATAGTTTAATTCCCAACCCTTTCAATGCATAATTTTTCACAAATTATCCAGACTGAAACACATGTGAAACTTTTTCTCAAATTTTAAACAAATTCAGAAATTTTCTATTCAAACTGGAAAGGTAAAACTCAGAAAATTTCAAACATTTACACACATGAAAATTTAGACACTTATTTTTTACTAATGGTCTAGGATAAAACCCCTAAGGGAAAACCTGATTTCAAAGTGAGAGATTTTATTTTTCTTCGGGTAAAAATCATAAATACATTCAATAATACTTATTAGAATTCTGCCTTGATTTTTTAACCTCCTTATTGCTGATTTTTCTCGATTTCTATGCCACTTTCACCTTGAAACATGTGCCCAAAAATTTTTGTAAGGACATAATTTAATGCAGTTGTACTCCTCGATTTATGTGCAAAAAGGTCATACTATACGGTACTGACAGATCCATACACCTCAAGAATCATATTGTCGTACTGTTGTACAAATCTCAAAATTTGTGTTGTTTTACTTCGATTTATGCGCCCTCAAAATCTGTGCAAACCTTCCTCAAATTCTATGCATACTTTTCTCAATTTTTGTGCATAAAATATTCCTCGAAATTTGTGCCTTAGCCTTGGAAAATGTGCCCTGCAATTTTTCTTCAATATCTGAAATTTCTCTCCTGGTTAAAAAACTCTTTAAACCCTCATTCTCTTCCTCTCTCCAAAAATCTCTTCTAAAGATGAACACACTTATTGAACTTTTGCCTTGCCCTAGCGTTTTTTTCATGGTAACTCCCCCTGTCAATCTAGCGGTCAAGATTAGATTAGATGTGGGGTTCACATTAAATGGTTCATTAAATAAAAATTAAATGACATTTAGTGCACTCATGTCATTTAATAAAGTTGAGAAGCCCCCTTTTTCGATTTAATGACTCACTTAACTTTTAAATGTGAACTTAGGAAATTACCCACTTAAATTTTTAATAAAGTCACTTTAAAAAATATAAAGTGCATCTCACTTTATTAAATGCACAAAATGACTAGGAATCACATTTAAGTGTCCTTGTCCACCCTAAGGAAACTCTAGTTGGAAAAACACTTCCTAGGCAACTTTTCAACACTCCCTCTTACCGAGGATGGTGTTTTTCACCACTCCCAACTTATCACTAAAGTAGACATGCTTCCCTCTACCCAAATCCTTCGTGATAATGTCATCCACCTGTTCATCTGTCGGAACATACTGCAACCTAACAACCCCTCTCTGAACAAGTCCCTGATGAAGTGATATCTAATCTCAATGTGCTTCGACCTGTCATGAAATACCATATTCTCAGAGAGCTTAATGCAACTCTGATTATCACACTGTATAATTATGGGACTCGGCTCCATATCAAACAAATCCACCATCAACTTGCAAAGCCACAAGGCCTCACAACTGGCCTGATTGTCTGTCATGTATTCAGCCTCAGCATAATTCAATGCTATGGACTTTTGCTTCCTGTTGAACCACGACACAACTGTCGAACCCAAGCTGAAGTAACAACCGGAAGTGCTCTTCCGGTCCGAAACTTTACCTTCCTAATCTAAATATGTATAGCCAACCAACCCCACTCCACCATATCTCCTGCAGTCCAATCCATAATTAATTGCACCTGCAAGATACCTCAAGATGTGTTTTGCAGCAGTCCAATGCACTCTCCTGGGCTCCACCATGAACTGACTGAGAGTTTTCACCACAAAACTCATATCTGGTCTGATGTTGACGAAATACATCAATAAACCAATCAACTAACGATATAAGGTAGGGTCCACCAACTCTCCCTCAAAAGCATGAAGCTTCGCCTAGTTGGTGATCATGGGTGTCGACATCGGTCTGCAATCTGTCATCTGAAATCTCTTCAGAACATCTACAGCATATTTTCCTTGCCCCAGGGAAACATGTCCATCCTCCTGCCAATCCTCCATCCCCAAATAATAATGCATAAGTCCAAGGTCTATCATCTCGAACTCTAAAGCAAGATCCTTCTTGCATGCATCAATCAGGTGCCCTCCCCTAGTAATGAACAAGTCATCAACATACAGCAGAAGAATAATTGGAACCCCACCAACCACAATGTAGTATAGGTTGGGATCTGCTTCACTCTTCTGAAACCCAATCGAAAGCAAGTAGGTGTCAATCCTGGAATACCAATATAGAGGGGCTTGCTTCAGTCCATACTAGGCCTTTTTCAACCTGCAAACATGTGTGTCTCTCTCCCATACCTCAAATCCCTGTGGTTGCGCCAAATATACCTCCTCCTGTACAAAATCATTGAGGAAAGTGGTTTTCACATCCATCTAATGGATCTTCCAACCCATCTCTGCAACAACAGAGATCACTGCCCTGATTGAAGAAAATCTGGCCACTGGTGCAAATGTCTCATCATAGTCAACTCCCTCGACCTGTGAGAAACCACGTGCAACAAAATGAGCTTTGAACTTCTCAATAATTCCATCCGCAACATGCTTTATCTTGTAAAGCCATTTGGAAGTCACAACTGACTTCCCCTATGGTATAGAAACCACTTCCCACACCCCATTCTTCATGATGGAGTTGTACTCCTCCATCATGGCATCTCTCCATACTTGGTGTGTAGAAGCCTCCTCATAAGTACCAGGAATGGTGCCACACAAGCTACTCACATGTGCCATATAAATGGAAAATATCTCAGGTGCCCTGCTCTCCCTAACCTCCCTCTTGGGAAGTCCAACTGACTGCTATGCTTCCTTCATCAACTCCTGAATCCAACTTGGATTCCTCTTCCTGGAGGAAGCATCATGTCTCAGACTCTCCTCATCATATATCTGTCTCCCTGAAGAAGTCCCAACAACTTGAGAACCTATCCCTGGTGAACCTGTACCAATACCATTAGAACTCGAATCACCTGAAGGTGTCATATGTGAACCTGTGATCCGTGAACATGTCCCTGTACCAGAAGTCCCTGTAGAGTGAGCCCTATAATAGAATAACCTGTAACCTATGACCCAGTCACACCTGAAACCGGTGACCCTGTACTCTGACTCTCTGAACTTTCAGTTGTCACCCTGTTGATCCTCCATCTCGGAATCAAGAGACCACCTGAAGGCTTTCTCCTCCTCAAACTTCACCTCCCTCCTCACTACAACTGTCCTCTGTGAAGGAAGGTATATGAGAAAATCCTTCGAGGTCTCATCATAACCAACAAAAATACCATGCTCACATGTAGCCTCCAACTTTGTCCTCTTCTCATAAGGGACATGAGAGTATGTAAGGCAACCAAAAATCCGAAAGTGACCTATCTCATGCACTTTCCCTGTGAATGTCTCCTCTGGATTTTTACTCCCCAATGCACGGTGCAGACTCATGTTGAGAACATAAACAACAGTACTACAGGCCTCTTCCCATAGAAAGAAAGGAAGACTCTAATCATGCAGCATGGCTCTAGTTGCATGCACTATAGAACGGTTCTTCCTTTCAGCCACTCCATTCTGTTGTGGAGTGTAAGGAACAATAAACTGCCTCTTTATCCCCTCCTGTCAACAATACTCATCAAAAGCACGAGAATTATACTCACCTCCATTGTCTAACCGAAGTACCTTGATCTTCTTTCCTGTGTTCTCCACAAGAGCTTTGAACCCTTGGAACTGAAGCAAGACTTCCTCTGATCTCTTTCTTCTAAGGAAATAGATCTAGGTATTCCTGGAAAAGTCATCAATGAAAGTGATGTAATACTCATATCCTGTCAAAGAGGAAGATGACATGGGACCACACATATCTGAATGTATCAACTGAAGCACTCCCTCTGATCTGGAATCACTGCTTGGAAAAGCAGTCTTGGTGTATTTTCCCAAAGCACACCCTCTACACACACAACTCAACTTTGTGTTGAACTATGGAATACCTGTAGTCATCGCTCTCAGCATCAGCAAAGCTAGATGGTGAATATGGGACATCCTACTGTGCCATAGCTCACACAACTCATCACTGCTCTAAGTGTGTAATAGTGCATGATGTGGCTAGAAAAGAAGCTTGCATAGTTTCCCACTCCTGACTCCAATCACCCATGACTCAGATGGACCTGTTGACTTGGAAAGATGTGAACTTTCCCATCAAGGACATATACACCGAATCCTATTTTCTCTATCATGGAAAGTGAAACAAGGCTCTTCTTCAGCCCAGGGACATATAATACATCCCTTAGAAACATAGGCTATAATGGACTCCCTCTCAAAGCGGACAGTCACTCGCCCAACTTCTCTCACCACTGTATCATCTCCCAATACAACCTCCATCTCCAAGTCTGACTCTGACACCTGTGTGAACATGTCGCAATCACCTGTCCTGTGACTGGAAGCTGTGACTATCAATGTACCAAGTGGATGAATTAGTGGTGGCACTCAACGAATGCCCAACAATCATGGAATGCTCCATGTGTTCCTCAAAATACCTGCTGGTGATAGAAGATGCTCTCTCAACACCAACACATGCAAAGAGAGAAAAGTCTCTCTCAAATCTCCCTGCAAACTCATCAATATTCATTGTAGTTGTAGTTGTAGTCTGATGCTTCTTCTTCTTCTTGTTAGGACATTGTCCAACATAGTGTTCCATCTTCTGACAAGTAAAGCATTTCACTTTGCTCATGTCCTTCTTCTATCCATCATGTTGTTTGGCTCCCTCCTTGGAACCCTTCTTGAACTTCTTCTTCTTTCCCTTTGTTGCTAAAGCAACATTCTCCTCATCACCCCTCTGATGTGATGAGCTGCCCTGTATGAAGCCTCTCTGTATCTCCTCCTGTGTGAGATCATCCCACAATCGATCCCATGTGAGCATGTTCTCCCTCCCAATAATGGTTTGAACAAATACGGTCCACTGCTATGACGCTCCATTAAGTGTTGTACGCACCATCTCAGGAACACCTATCACCTCTCCTACAGCTGCTAGCTCATCTCTTACCTGCGTGATCTTGTTAAGATATGATGCCATGCTTTCCCCTTTACCTATGTGCACACTCTTCAACTTCTCTCTCAATACCATCTTCTTGTTTTCATTGGAACTCTAATAAAGTTTTGTCAAATATGTCCACATCTCAAAAGCATGGTCTTTGACTGAAATGTGAGGGATCACATGATCCTTCACCACACCAAGAATGACTCTTCTTGCCCTTATATCCTTTTTCATAAAGGTTGCCTTATATGTTGCATCAGCAAGTACTACCACAAGATTTGTTGTTGTCCCATGAACTATATCCCATAGTTCATTCTCTTCAACAATCAAACTAATTCTAGCCTTCCAAGGGCTAAAATTTGCAACCCCCTCTAATCTGTCTTCAACTCTAAGACCGAAAACAATGACTACAACCTGTAACTTTACGCAAGTTGTTCAAGACTTGTTTTCCTTCAAACCCCAATTTCTGAATCTTTAAAATTATGATCTTTATGAAAGCTATGATACCATGAAAGTTTTTGAAAGTTTCCCCAACCCGGTTTCAAGCCTTTAGGCTTCTCTGCATAGTTTAATGCCCAACCATTTCAATGCATAATTTTTCACAAATTATCGAAGCTGAAACACAGGTGAATTTTTTTCTTAAATTTTAAACAAATTTAGAAATTTTCTTTTCAAACTGGAAATGTAAAACTCAGAAAATTTCAGACATTTACACACATGAAAATTTAGACACTTATTTTTTACCAATGGTCCAAGATAAAACCCGTAAGGGAAAACCTGATTTCATAGTCAGAGAGATTTTATTTTTCTTCAAGTAAAAATCAAAAATACATTCAACAATACTTATCAGAATTCTACCTCGATTTCTGAACCTCCTTATTGCTGATTTTTCTCAATTTTTGTGCCACTTTCACCTTGAAACACGTGCCCAAAAATTTCTATACGAACAGAATTTAATGCAGCCGTACTCCTCAATTTTTGTGCAAGCAGGCCGTACTGTACGGTATTAGCATATACGTACACCTCGAGAATCATACTGTTGTGTGGATCTCGAAATTCGTGTTGTTGTTTTTCCTCGATTTCTATGCCCTCGAATTATGTGCAGGCTTTTCTCGATTTTTGTGCATAAAATATTCCTCGAAATTTGTGCCTTGGCCTTGGAAATTGTGCCCTGCGATTTTTCTTCAATCTCTAAAAATTTCTCTCTCGTAGTTAGAAAACTCTTCAAATCCTCATTCTCTTCCTCTCTCCAAAAATCTCTTCTAAAGATGAACACAATGAATGAACTTGTGTCTTGCCCTAGCCTTTTTGTTCATGGTAACTTCCCCTATGAATCTAACGATCAAGATTAGATTAGATGTGGGGTTCACATTAAATGCTCCATTAAATAAAAATTAAATGACATTTAGTGCACTCATGTCATTTAATAAAGTTGAGCAACCCCCTTTTTCTATTTAATCACTCACTTAAATTTTAAATGTGAACTTAGGAAAATACCCACTTAACTTTTTAATAAAGTCACTTTAAAAAATATAAAGTACATCTCACTTTATAAAATGCACAAAGCGACTAGGAGTCACATTTAAGTGTCCTTGTCCACCCCAAGGAAACTCTAGGTGGAAAAACACTTCCTAAGTAACTTTTCAACAATAATCCTCCTAATGCAAAAGAAGTACTTGGTCAACATTCTCCATGTCAACTCTCTCCTTAAGTACCTGCAAATCTGAATGCTCCTCATGCTCAACCCTCACATGAGGTTCCTCCATCACATCAATAGTGCCACCAGACATAGACAACTGCTTGTCTCCCACATAGGATGAAGGATGTAACTCACTCAACTCCTGACGAAGTTGATCATTCTGCATCTTTGATTCTTGAAGGGCCTTTTGTCTATTCTTTAAGGAATAATGGGTGACCTAAAGCTCATGAGTGATCTTGTGAAATTCTTCTTCTTCTTCTTCTTCTCGTAGTGCAACATGGTACATTTCAGCAATCATGAGAAGATGATATCTATTGGAAAGAAAGTGTAGAAAGTCATGTTTCATTACTTCCACTACTTCTCTAAATGCCAAAAGATATTCAATCCAAGGTTATTATCCCAAACTATCATTTTTCCATGAATCTCCCCAATAATAATCTTCCACTAATGCTTGTGTATCATGACAATGCTTCAAGGCTTCCATATTATTTTCTTTGCTTGCCTTCAGTTGTCCTATCAAATGATGTGGCTCATGGGGAAAAGTCTCCACTTGATTTTATGATTTGCTCCCATTGTCATCCTCCCCAAAATAATATTCTTCCCCTACATTATCTACTTCTGCACATTCTTCAATTGGAAGGAGTAATGGAGGCTGATAGGTTTATTTCTACAGCCTTGTTTGGGATGCCAACAAACTTGCTTTCATAGCTCTTTGCAACCACTCATTTCCCAAGTCTTGAGTCTTGTTTAATATTTTGAGGGATGGTATAAAAATCAAAATTCTTGTGGCATGAATCCATAGCACGTAATTCATATTTAACATCCAAATAAACATTAGAATATTCTACAATACCATTATCCTAATGTGAAATAATTGTTATCCCGTGACAATGCAAGGAATTATGACTTTTGCAAAAAGCAAAATTGTCATCATACCTTTGTGTTTTGCTTCCATCCTTTGTGTAACTGACATTAGCTTCATAGTGAAGCTCAGATGGGGAATGGGAGGTTGATTTATTTTCTTCATTTTCATCTCCTGCACACCTTTCTTCCATCTTGCAACCATCATGAATTTACTTGCTCTCCTCATGGAGTGATTCTTCTTGAAGTCACCACCTATAGGACTAGATGTCTCGTTGTTTGGATAATTGGAACAGCATGGTTCCTCCTTCAATGGAATATATCTCTCATTATTTCCATTTGAATGTTGAACAAAGATAGTGGATTTACTGCCTTCTAAGCCAATCTTATGATACGAATCTTTGGATGTCCCTTTCCTAGAGAAACCAAACATCTTCTCCACAATTTTTGATGTAGATCATTATGGTAGTAAGGCTTGAAATTGTTGCAAGTTATGCTCTATATTTCCCACTCAAGTTTCCCCTCTTCAATGGGCGATATTGGGGAGAGGTTAACAATATGCCATCCACAAGTCTAGCGATTGAAGAAACTTCCTCTTCAACTTTGTATATGTTGTCACAAAAGGAATTATCCAACCCGTATGGATTATGCAAGCCTCTTTCCCTTATTTCATCTCTTTCATTGTATTCCACCAAAGAAATAAAAACTTCTTCATAAAATAAATATTCCCATGATAAGCTCTCCTCAAACTCTCATGCATCCAGTTCCCACATGTCATCACTGTTGATTTTTGTACCTTGTCTGATGTTCCCTAAGTGGCTTGATTTTGCCTGAGTCACTTAAGAGGGGAAATTGTGACCCTCACATTAAAGTCACTTAAGTGTGATTTTAAGACTATAGTCACTTTTCATAAAGTAAGTGAGTGAGTGAAATTTATTTATGGGAAATAAATAAATGAGATATTCACTCTCACTTGGAAATTATAAAAAGGGGTGAGGGAGGCAAAAGTAAAGCACTTGTTCATTTTTCAAGTGAAGGAGAAGAGGAGAGCTCAAGGAGGTCGATTTTTCCCAAGGAGGTCAAATTCCAGGTTAGGGTTTGAAGGAGAAGATTCCAGCCTTTAGCTTGCACAGTTCCCGAGGTGTACGGCCTGCATTTATGACAGGAGTACGGCTGCATTAATTGCTCAGTACGGCTGCAGAATTGGCACGAATTTCGAGGAGGAAGTACGGCTAGGACAGCACGGATCCCGAGGTGTACGGATCTGTACGGATCTGATCAGAACAATAAATTCAGCACAAATCCCGAGGAGTACGGACAGTGTACGGCTGGGTAAATTCGGCACGAATTTCGAGGTATTTTACTGCTGCATTAATTACTGTACTGCTGCATTAAATTCTGGCACGTGTCCCGAGATCTGTACGGCCGTTGTCTGATTTGGCACGGAAATCGAGGAACAGTACGGTTAGGGTTTGAAGGACAGTTTGTGTATTTAATGCTGAAAAGAACTTCTGCTGGTGGAGATAAGTTAGATCTTCATCTCTGATTTTCTGTCTTGTACATTTACTGAAGAAATAAAGCTCTCATCTCAAAACTGGTTTTCCCCGTGGGGGTTTTTCCAGGGCAACTTTGCCAAAAATATCTGTGTCAAATTGTGTGATGTGCATGTGTTTATTTACAGCCTGTTAGTTGTTTTCAGCGTGTTTAAATTGTTCAAGATAAATTTCATAAGTAACTTCAAGCCTTGCATAACCGGCTGAAGTGAAAGAAGAAGAAATTGTTCATTAAACCAGCTAGCTGTGAAACAAGGGTTTTCAACAATCACTAGGTACATACATGACTGCAAACCTTCTTCAAATCTTCTTTTGTTCCCACGGATGTCGAGGAACATGTTATGATGCCACTGTAATGTACCTGATTCGAAAACTAGGCACTTTAACAACAAATTATTCAATAAAGAGTAATTTGACTCTCAAATTTCAACAATAGTGGATTTTATATGTTTACTAGAATATGAATAATAGGGTGCAACCCATAATGTATACTTTCAAACCAATGTAATGTGTTCAGTAAAATCTGATTTTGGCCCTAATACCTCTGTAATATTTTCAATCGAAATACCAAAGCTATCAACTTAGGCTCAACCCCCTATAACCACTAGATTTGAAACTAGGAGCACTAGTTCAAATATGCCCACACAAAACACCATGTTTCCAACTCTTCCCCAACACCTCCTGACATACTCGAATCTTTCCCAAATAGATTAAACTTGACCCTAACACTCCCAAGCACAAACAATCTAACCACTAACTGAATTTAGAGAACATTTATGGAATCTTTGAACATTGAAACTCAAGACTACACAGACACTTCTAACTGAGGGTGTGCAAGCATGAATATACGGATTAACCAACCGGTAAAATTATCATAACTTGGGAATACTGAAACATTTTTTGGAGAAATAAAAAGAGTTTAATACTGGAAATGGAACTCCTAACGCAATGGAATAGGTCTCACAACCCAAAAACACTCAGAAATAGTCAAACCGAAAAATGACTTTCGACCCCCTTAACACCAGTACAAGATTGGCAACACCCACAACTGTAGAACTTCCAAACACACCCAAAATGATTCTAAACACATATGAATCAATACAAATGGATTACTAACAGGCAACAGGGACTCATATGAATTTTTAACACCAAAACATTAAGTTTACACATCCACATTTTAACAAATCTACTCATAGATAAGCATTTACTCATAGATTAAGCCATGCTTGAATATTGAACAACATATCGAGACTAGAGATGGTTGCTACATAGAGAGTATAGATGTGATTAAATACAAATAAATACTATCTACAAAGAGAGTAGATATAGTTGCTACACAACCACAAAGAAAAGAAGGAGAGTTATTATTCCAAATGAGTGAGTTTCCTTCCACTGGTGTGCCCTCCACAAGCATTATGTCGACCCCAAATTGCAAATATGCCACCTAATGTGTTCCCTCCATCACATATGAGTGATATACATCCATAATATCACTCTTCATGATATTTTGACATCCATGGGTGTTCCCTCCTCAAGCAGAATCCACCACAAAACACTACACTCTTGGATACACCACAAATCACACTACTTCTAACTAGAACTCAAGCACACCAACATGAACTCAAATCACCTATTGAACATGGACATAAACATTTGCAATAATATATGTTGATAAATTTTAAGGTGACTTCTCCTCTCAATAATCAACTGTAATGGAGCTCCATGAAAAGATCTAGATGATATCCTCCTCTCTACCAGCTAGGGTTGAATCTTTTACCATCGAAACTAGTTTACATTTGCAAGGGGAACATATCCCAAGCTTGAAATGCCACAAGACCTCTCCTATTCAAAAATCAAAATGTCCAAAAGATCTGCCCCAATAGGCCTACGTCCTTTTTATAGGCTCCATTGAGCCCTTTCCCCCTCATTCTATAATTCTCTCATAAAATATTAATAATTGTTATTTTCGTGAGAATGGTAACTTGGAACTTCTTCACTTCCTCTCTAATGTTATTTTACCAAATAATACCTTCATCTTCCTTGGTAATTCGAATTAGAGAGGCTTAGCTTGATTTTGGTGAAGTTACACTAACATGTGGGCCCACTCTCTCCTCTAGCGCCCTCCTTGGCTAAATTTAGGACCCGAAACATGTCATAGGATGTAATAAGTTGTCATACGACATTATTCTTGTCATAATATATCATAAGATTCATTTTGGGAGTTACAATTCCACAAGTGCGCCCTCACTAGTTATTTTTAGCTCGGGGAGTTACAACTTCATAAGATCCCTCACACCATGGATGAAAGTTAAAATCATGTGGGGCCTAATTCACCCTCCTATGCGCCCTCCTTGTCCTTATTTTCCTAATGTTGCATTAATCACAAATATTGGACCTCATACATTACAAATTTATGTCCTACATCACCACTTAATAATCTCTCATAACTTTTCCAAATGACTATGGCCATTGCACTCCCTAGTCTAATAGAGTGGTCCATACTAAAAATTTGGATACATGATTGTACACCATGACATAACAACCACATGCTCAAAATAGAAAAGATGCCCAAAGTGTTTTCCTCAAGGAGTCAACCGACTCGCTCTACAAGAAGAAAAGTTGAGAACATGTGTCCTATGTCCATATAGTTGTTATGTGACTAAATCCCAAGAAGTAGAACAACCTCTATGTATGTGTCAACGTGGTTAGTGTCCCATGTACCAACACCATAACTCCTCGTAACTAACTCTTCCTAGAAGAATGTCTGAATAAGATGAGGCAACCTCAAAAACCAAGATAATAGAGATCTCAAGAACCAAGAGTGAATCTATAAAACCATGTGCAAATACCATTAACCATTATCCAAAAGGAAGGGTTCCAATGTGGAGAAACCTCGAAGAATGTTCAAGCAATGTTCCCATTCCTCCAAATATGTGCCAAAGATGTCAAACAAGAGGAGCATCGTACTCCATCATGCCACCAACCAATCAAGGAATACCACCTCAATGCCACATTGTCAATATCCACTCGGGCATTCCATAACCAAGCATATATATCATAAACCGTGCACAACTATAGCCTTTGGAAGGCTAGATCACCAATACAATGTGTGTCACTAGAACAATCCATTAGAGTAAGCAAGTACCATGATGATGTTGGAACACACAGTGATACTAACAGGGCAGGTGAATCAGTATCACACACTTTTAAAAAAATTCAATTCAATAAATATGTACTATTTTCAATCATAAACATTGATCAACATAAAGAATAGAAGACAAAATATTTATATGGAAACTCAATTTGATAAATTTGACAAAACCATAGATTACAATTAATTTTGGGAGATACCAACCTCCAATGATGGTGTGAGCAGCGACTCACAGATTAGCAGACACTGATCCGATAGGGACACCAATCCCTTGTGAAAGCACCAACTTGCAATCTGTAGGCACCAACATGTCCCAGGGATGACGACACCAGTCCTCTTGAGCACCAACTCAAATCTTCATGCACCACCAATTTGTAATGTAAATGAGGACATCAATCCTCTGTAAGCACCAACTTACAGTGCAAGAACCTACTTTCTCTCTTCGAGATCTAACCATGATGAAATTACCTTCACATCTCTTTCTTATTCAAACTTTGCTTCTCTGTCAGTACCCCTTTTCTTATGCTCTACAAAAGTCTTTAAGCCTTGTTAACAAGTCCTTCTAGTCAAACCTTAGTACCAAAAATCAATCCACCAATAGTCCTTGAATATGCCCACCAAATTGTCCCTTAATAAGCTTCAAATATGTAATTAGACAGTCCCATAAATACCCTTGATATGTGTGCCAAAGAAAGTCTTGAAAATCTTCCTTAAATCAGCTCAAAGAATAGGCTCAAAATTCCTCTTCACTTCTATCTAAAAATCCCTTAAAAATATGCCATAGGTCCCTTAGAATGTCTTAAAAATAAGCTTAAAAGTCCTCTTTGATTTTGCCAAAAAAAAACCTCCAACTTGTCTCTTCACCCTTGAACTATTGTTATCACTGTTGCAATTCACCCTTAATTGTTTTTTGAATTGTTCTTATCCAAGCTTTAAATCTATCCAAATATTACTTAAAACAACGTTTGAAAAATATGCCAAAAACAATCTTTCAATTTGAAATAACCTCAGTAAAGAACAACTCTTGATTTTTTGTTCACAAAGAAACCCTTAAACAATGTGCCAAACTATTCTTTAAATCTCAGTACTTGGACTTCGCCTACACTCTTCATTTCAATACTTCGATCCACTTCCTTGACTATTGACCCTTGGTTCCCTAGGTTCTATCTTCCTTCATTCTGAGATCACATTATCACATACTTCCTCTACACTTATATTTATACCATTTGTAAATAATATGTGTATGTGAGACCTACTCTTAGAATAGGGATGACTTGCGTATTAAAAGTAATGAACATCATTTTTCATTTAGGGAGGCCGACTTGCAACTTGTGGTAGGGATTCCTAATATATAGATTTAGTCATTCAACCAAAGATCTTGAGGTTGAGATAGTCCTTGGAGACATTAAATTGTTATTTATCAAAGTTCTTAGTAATTTTGTGAATAATATCATGGTTGTAATTGAAGGATTTCATGACTCAAAGAATGAAATCATTTTCTCCATTATTTAATGAGCAGACATTTTATGGATCTAGTGGGAATTTGGTGTGGACATTCTATGCCCACTTCATCTTTCACTTGGTGAGCAATTTCTTACCTCCTGCGATCATTTTCCCATAACCATGCAGGCATTTTACTCGAGTGTTGGCAGGGATAAGTCTTGTGCAGGCATTTCAAGGATTATAATCTATGGGCATTTTCAATGTTGTGCATACATATTTCATGACTTGTGTTGTGGGAATTTTCAAGTGTACTTGGCGGGAATACTTCTCCATGCTTGTGGACATATGCTTTGATGCTTGGCAAGCACTCAGTGCGTGCATTTTCTCTCACCCAATGTGGGCACTCTTCATAGTCTTACGGGCATATTCCCTTAATGCTACTATGGGCATTTTTCCTATGATTGCAGGCAGCGTCAGTTCATCTCCAATAGCCTATTGCGGACATTTATTTTCCAAGTGTGGGCATATTGTCAAGCATCTGCGACATTTTCCTGCTTGTGTAGGCAACTCTAGTGGGCATTTTTGTCGAGAAATCTACATGCATATTAGTGATATACAATTGCAAGCATTTTTCCATGATAAGTGTGCATCTTCTAGTGCCATGTGGGAATTTTCCATTATGTAATTTTAGCATCATGATAGCACTTCACTTTCTCATGTCACTTTTCACTAAGGTTGAGATCATCAAGCATCTCTGTAACACACATTCTTTGATTTGTATTTCCAAGAACATCCTAGGCCTTTAACAGCAATTACAACACTATTCAACAATCTCCCCATTTGTCCACCTCTGTATAATAGTTTTTTCTGTCAACTACTTCCCCTATCTACATTCTACATTTCCTCCCCCTTTGACATCAATGGCCAAAGGGGATGCTCCCCTTGGATTACGGTGCATCTATTTTTCTTCTTTTGTTCCTCATTCTGTCCTCATGCTTTCTTGTGTTGTCACTTACTTTCTTTGACTAATTTTGTTGCTCCCCTTGTCAATATCTCTCCCCCTTGATGGAAAATAGATCTTATCCATGTGCTAGGTTAAAACGATGACAAGTCTGCAAAATTTAGAGACTGCCATATGGTTCCATACAACTTCAATATTCACATAACTCACCTTCTTGAATCAAACCAAGATTTGTAGATGTCCTTTCTTTTGTTGAGTTGCTCCCCCCTTCTACAATTATGCTCATCTTGTAGCTCTCCACATCAACACTCTAAGTGCACATTGTTGCTATAAAATTTACAATGTCCTCAGAGAATTGTCGGCTACATAATCTTTCAAAGATTCTTTCATACTAATCTGATTGTCCAGACATGATTATGGAGGTGCATTAACAACCGCAATCATGAAATTTCCTTCAATCAGTTGTCATACACTTTCTTCTTCAACGGTTACATTAACTAGTCTTAGAAAAACATCGAATCATGCTTAACAGTGTTCAATTTTGCACAAAGCAGTCCTCTACAAAAAAAATTAAAAAAAAAAGAGAAATTTACTCCTACCAATTATCTGCATACTTTATGATAACCACCAAAATGCTCTTAGTATTGTCCCACTATTTTTTCTTTCATAGGTTTTTCTTCTTCAACTGCTGCAACAGTTAGTTCTTCTTCTGTAATTATTGAAACTGTTGACTCATATTTTCCTTCAGTCTCCTTAATCTCGTGTTTTTCTTCTTTGAGCATAGATTCAAGAGAGTTGCTTCTATCTTTATATCTTTAATATGATTTCTTTCAACAATACTAGTATATTTCTTGTTATTCAATTGTACTGCTCCTATAAGCAAGTCCTCTAAGAATTCTCTATTTTTCATTGTTCTTGCCTTCTTCTCAAAACTTTCTTATACAGTATACGTGCATTTTCTTCCTTCAGAGATTTTATTGAGCTTCTACAAAGCTTTGCTATGCAGCCATATTTATGACAATTGTAACATTCAATGTTGTGGTTCACCAATGGGACAAATGGATTGTAACTTCTATCAACAACTTCGTGAGATATAAAATCATTATTGGGAGGCATGTAATCACCTGTATTTTTCACTTGATCATTCCTTCCGTAAGCTCAGCAATCTATAGTCTTATGTCCAAAAATATTTTAATAAAAATAGCCAGGAAAGATTCTTTCATACCTCGAAGGAAATGGTCGTCTTGGTGATGCACATTTTTTGTGTTCATGTTTGTCTAAATTTTGTTGATCATGACTTCTTTGATTGTCTTTGCTTTGACAGGAGCTTTTGAGAACATCTGCATAACTCTTAACCTTTTCTTCAACTTCCTTCTTTGTTGGCTTGGAATCTTCACCTTCTCCTTGATTGATGCCATAACCAATACCAGTCTTCACAAGTGGAGACCTTTGAGAATAGAGGATATTTTCTTAACTTGTTGAGTTCTTTTTCTTCAAACTATTATTTACTTTAGTGAGCTTATCAATTTCCTTTCTTAGAGTAGCATTTTATTCTTCAATTCTTCCATAATATTTCTCTTTGTTCTATAGCTGACTTAACATCAGCTCTTCAATTTTATTTTGTTTTTCTAACCGAATTTTCAGATCAGAGCTTTGTAAGAATTGTTCTTTCAATGACTTGTTTGTTTCCAATTCCTTTTTTAGAGAAACTGTTAGAATATAATCCGTTACGGATTATTGTAAATAAATAATAAATAGGAATATGAATAGATGCATAGGAAGATGAAACGGCTGGTTCTCAACCGCCACATTGTAATATATAAATATTTGCATTTGGCTATGTAATACAATCAATCGAGAGTTATTACCAACAAGTGGTATCAGAGCTTGGCTATTCGCCTGCCATAACTCCTGGCATGCTGCCTGCCCATCGCCAGTCTGCCCTCGCTAATCTGCCCTCTGCTCTTCCCTCCTGCCATATGCGTTATTCACTTGAGTAATTCAGCCAGCGTTAACTAATGTTTTGAGTGTCCTGTTGATTGCAGTCATTACCATGCTGTGCGTTGAGCTAGCCTTTTCCTTCTCTGTTTGACAGTTGATGAGAAAGAGAATGCTGTGAGTGAACCCTAACTTGATCTGTCATGTCAAAATTCC
>LPNX011027162.1:195472-205543 GCA_001517045.1 Pseudotsuga menziesii | reverse complement strand
GTTAGAATATAATCCGTTAGGGATTATTGTAAATAAATAATAAATAGGAATATGAATAGATGCATAGGAAGATGAAATGGCTGGTTCTCAACCGCCACATATTTCAAGTTCTCTTTCTTGACAGGCTTCTTCCTTTTCTTTCAGTTGAATTGTTAGACCTTCAATTCTCTTTGCTTCTTCCACTTGAGTTTTAATACTAACAAGTCTTTTCAATTTATTCTTTTGAAATTTGATCTTCCTCTTGATACTTTTGCAATCGTTCCCATAATGATTGGTTTTCTCTATGTGATTGTGTACATATATTACTTTGTAAATTACACCATGGTTGTCCATGCTTTGTGTCAGTGTTATACAACTAGTAATAGATAATTAGGATACATTTATATTTCCTTAAAATATAACATTGGTTTAGTTGTTAATTGTACTGATCCAAAACTGACATGATTTATGGAGAGAATTGCCTAGATGTTGCCAAAGGACAGAATATTAATGGAAAATAAACATTGAAAATTACTTGAGAAATTATAGTTGACAAACTAATCTCCCTTGCGCACAAACCAAGGCCACACTTTTCACAAGGACAAAAAAGATTTCTTGAAAATATTCCAAGAGCATTTATATGATTATTGAAAGAATAAACAATAGAAAAAAGGATTTCAATAGACACTATAAAAGAGCAATTTCACACCAATTTGAACAATAGATTATTTTGTATTGTGCACAAGCTCGCTCTATTTCTAAGTTGGCATTCAAACCAACATCAAGTCAACATTGACCCAATATCGACTGCTGGAAACCAACATAAGACATTGTAACAAGAAGCTCCGGTTAAAAATATAAAATGTACTTGAATAACCATAAGGATCAAGAATGACATTTGTATATCTTGTGAGATCCTTGAGATATAAAGATCATTGGAGTTTGTCAAATTAGCATACCTTGGGCTAAGATTGTAACTCTTAAGGGAGGTTAAGAATTTCCAATTGTGAAGTGACTTTTAACCTAGGGTTCTGCCGAGTTAAATAAGTATTGGTAATTTGTATTTTGTAGAACTAAACAATTCCAAAAATAAAACCTCTAGATGAATTCTATTAACATCATTTGGAATATTTGTGTTTTTTTTATAAATTTATATTGAACTCAAATGTATAATCTGAATCTGGGTGATTATTTAATATAAACGCAGTTACAGCCTGACCTTGAGACCACTCCAAGAACAAAGAATAGCCTTCCAGCCTAGTCAATATCAATTAGTCTTGTGATGGAAGTTAAATTAATCAAGTCGGTTGATATTAGAATGTACATCAACCGGTATGATGTTGAGATACATCATACGGTATCAAAACACAAACAATAGGTTTTAATTTTGATATTAGAACTCCAGTGTTATTTAAACAACATGTCAATTTAGTTTGACAACCTAAGGTCCTTCCTACATCAAACCGATATGTAAGAGGATCTCAAGCTTCAAGATGAACACCATCGAAAGATGATGATATCAGGCCTCCATGCATGATCGGAGATTAGTTTTGTGAGTAATCGCTAATGGAAGTTGATTGCTCATACATACGACTCTTGATACAATTACTGCAAAAAACATCACTACAACATCATTAATGGCAGTCGATTGCTCATGCATTAACTACTGATACAGTTACTGCAATACATCCTTATGACATGTCAATGTTATATATCATGAGGTCATGCTACTGCAAAATTAATACTTATTTATCACTTGGCACCACTAGATTCTATTTACAGTTGAGCATTAGATCTCCATTTGAATAATAATTGCCATGTTTTCTGTTGAAGATTGCCACTACCTACTGAGCAATATACACTGTTTAGAAACGCATCACAACCATGGAATAACTGCAGTTGTGACTGGAACTACCAGGAAATTTCAGGTGTCCATGCCCATTTACATAAGGTTTGGATGCAAAACATTCCTTGCCCTTGATCATGTGAAATACTAAACCAGGAAAACAAAAAAATGTCCGCATCCATGTAAAGCATCTTCAGTGTCTTTAATTTGAAGCCTAAAATTGAAAATCCTTATAGCCACATTAGAGAATTGGAACCTAAGGCCAAATTCATTAACCACCTTAAATAAAAGCTTTTACAGTTTAGGTGATCTATGACATCAGCCTAGCCACGCAAGATATTCTTGGGACGAGATTTTTTTCCTGTGGCATAAGCAAGCAGCTCAGTCTTGTCCTGGCTAGAAGAGAACTTGTGCCTGCAAAAATTCGTAAACATAGAAGTTAAGTATCCACAAATATCTCTAGGTGTATAGGCTGGCACAGAAAATCAGCTAATGTATATAAGACAAGCAGGAAACGATGTTCTTCTGAAAAGGTCTCTAATAACTTTTTCTCCAATATACCTACTATTGCATCTTAATCATCAATATCTAACTCAATCAAATCATCAGGATTTTGCATGTTCTTCTTCCTTTTAGCTTCAGGTTCTTGCTTTCCTGAAACATCTTTCACCTTGGTAGTGGAGAAAGCCCTGGAATATAGAGCAAGAAAGTCATACACTGAGGTATAAACAGCATTTGCAACAATGACATTGTAGTACCATGTTATCATATATGGGTCTGACAAAAGTCAAAAATCATCTGGATTTGCGTATCAACCTTTTCTTCAGATACTCCTCATACTGTTTTACTTTCTTTGTTTGGATATCAGATTTTCCATCGCCGGCCTTTGGGTCAATATTCTCTGCATTCAGTTAACACAAACCATATAGCTCTGTTTAGCCATCTTTATTGATAAACATAAAATGCTTGCATTTTATGATACTTGCAAAGAAGAAAAATATGCAATACCTGCATTTGCAACTTTTGCAAGGAACCTAATTCCCTGCGATTGGTGCTTAGTTGTCACTTTGTCTGCATTACTGCCAATACAAAAAAGCAATTCAAGCATAAGATCCCGGACTCACAGGAATGGTTTATATTAAGGAATAAAACAAAAACTTTGACAGACTACTTAAGTGATGCAGAAGGACTTAATTACCTGAGAGCCTTTCTCAAATCACCTTCAGACATTATTCTTATCGGTCTGTGAAGCTTGTCGTTATTAGCATTTTCTCCTAGAGGTTTCACCATATAAACCCCTTGTGATTTGGTAGGATTACGAAACGCCGTTGCCAGATTTCTGTAAATCACAATTTGCAATCCATTTAAAACTGCAAGAACAACAAGACAATCCTGATAAACATTGAGCAATGTATTTTACGTCATTTAAGAGTAAACAGTACCTATATGACAGAATGAGAAATTCAGACACAATACAATATCAGAATAAAAGAAAAATATTAAGTAAAAGGAGTTATCTCTCCATATACTTACCCCCCACTCAGTTCTGCACGTTTAGTAGTATATTTTTTACGTGTTGCCTGCATTAAAAAATACCAGGTCAAAAGATTTGAGGACCATCTACACATCATTTCAAGCCACGTTGATAATAAAAAAATAGTTCCCGTACTTACAGAAATATGGTATTGACAATATGCCCCACGGCGTCTGCGTATTCACCCATAAACTGATGTGAGATAGAATTTCCACAACAGTCTCTTGCAGAAACATAATTTAATATGAACAATATGTGAGCAAAATTTCTTTTAGCTGCAAAAAGAGAGAAGCAGTACATAGAACATACAGTTCTGTGACAAAACATCAACCTGCTCAAACTAAGAGGTATGATGACCTTCATATAAAAAAGAGGCTCCCCTGATGAAATTGACATTATGACAACTTCTACTCTGGGAATTAAAACTCAAATCTAACACTATTTGCTCTAAAGATATTTTTCTTGTCCAATGCTGGCTCTGTCAGAAAAACCATGCATTTCCACATGTTTGAATACAGATGGCCTAAAATATTCTCTGGAGGTATTTCAAGCCTTTAACACACCAAAATGTCCACCATGTAAATTTTCCTTTGAGATTCAAACTAGGGCTAAAACAGTATATTTAAATTTAATTGAAAAAACCACACATGAACTTCTTTACAGTATGCAGCGGAATATAAAACTGAGAACCATTTACAACATCAATCACATCAATAGAAACGACAGTCTTTTTGGGTAGAAACCCCCGGACAAAACCCAAGAAGGGAAAACCGGTGCAGCAGTACAAGAGGACATTTTATTAAGAAAATATGAAGCTTTTACTATATCAAAAATTTCAATTTATGCCCTAGATGGCAAAATCAAATCACCCAAAAATTCATTGAGAAAAACCTAGAAGGTGGGCACGGTTCCCAATGCAGCTGTACAGTCATGCACTGTACGGTCTGTACGAAATCCATGCTGCCTGTTGTACTGTTTGTACTGCCTCTTGTTGTACGGACTCCCTTATGTACGGCCCCTCTGCCTGTCTCTCTCCTCTGCAAATTAGGGCTCCTTCCAAAATTTCTGCTCCTCCGTCTTCTTCGCCAAAATTCTCTCACACTTCTTCCTCTGTCTCTGTCGAAACAGAAATGTGTTCTCTCCACCAATTGATCTTTCTTATATAACCCAATGCTAAGCAAAAACCCTAATTTTACTTTTTCATAAAGTCAATTAACAATTACATCACTTTAATTTATTTTCCAAAGTAAACTTTGAAAAAATTAATTAAATACAATTGGCTTCTTGATTTAAGTCTTATGCATGCAAAGACACATGCATGCATGAAGACCTTCCTTGTTGTCACTATTTTACGATCCCTCTCAACAAGGAAAGGGTTCGGTAGCAACCCCGACTTATCCCTGAACTTCACAAAACTGTGTATGCAAAGTGCCTTGGTGAAAATGTCTACCACCTACTCATCTGTCTGTATGTACTCCAACCGAATGGTTCCTCTTTGAACACAATCTCTCAAGAAGTGGTACCTGATGTCTATGTGTTTGCTTCGGTCATGGAACACTGGATTTTCAGATAGCCTGATGCCACTCTGATTGTCACAGTGAACTAATGTAGCCTTTACCTCACACTCGAACAACCCTGAAAGTAACTTCCTCTGCCACATACCCTCACAAGCAGCCATGCTGGCTGCCATA
The DNA here is from genome assembly GCA_001517045.1 of Pseudotsuga menziesii. Taxonomy (NCBI): domain Eukaryota; kingdom Viridiplantae; phylum Streptophyta; class Pinopsida; order Pinales; family Pinaceae; genus Pseudotsuga; species Pseudotsuga menziesii. The sequence goes on along the minus strand of LPNX011027162.1, from coordinate 200,493 downwards.
TACTCGACCTCTATCGAGCTCAATGCAACTGACTTCTGCTTCCTGCTGAACCAAGACACAACCCCTGATCCAATGCCGAAACAACAACCTAAAGTACTCTTCCTATCCTCTGCACATCCTACCCAATCAACATCTGTGAAGCATGCTAACTGTACACTCCCCCTGCGCTCATAAACCAATCCATACTCCACTGTACCTCTAAAGTAGCAAAGTATGTGCTTCGCAGCCGACTAATGCACTCTCTAAAGGTCCACCATGAACTGACTCAAAGAGTTGACTGAAAAGCTGATGTCATGCCAAGTGTTGACCAGATACATAAGCGATCCAATAAGCTGACGATACAAGGTAGGATCAAATCCGTCTAACCCTGATGCATCAATCTTCATCCAGTTGGAAACTAGAGGTATGGCCATAGGCTTGCAGGCCTCCATCCTGTATCTCGTCAAGATCTCTACTGCATACTTCCCCTGTCCAATGAAGAAGCATCCATCTCTCTACCAAACCTCCAAGCCCAGAAAGTAATGCATCAACCCAAGGTCTTTCATCTCAAACTCCACTGCAAGGTTGGACTTGCAGTCTCCAATCAGCCTCTCATCTCTTGTCATAAAGAGATCATCCACATATAAGACCAGTATGAGAGGCACCTCACCTGTCAAGAAGTACAGGTTGTGGTCAGCCTCACTCCGCTGAAATCCCATCTCCCGTAGATAGTTGTCTATCCTCGAGTACCATGCTCGAGGTGCCTGCTTGAGCCCATAAAGAGCTCTATGCAGCCTGCATACATGTGTCTCCATGTTCTCCACACCAAACCCCTCTGGCTGCTCAATATATACCTCCTCTATCACTCTGTTGAAGAAGGCAATCTTGACGTCCATCTGATGGACTCGCCAACCCATCTCTACTGCTAAAGAGATAATGGTCTGAATAGAAGAATACCTGGAAAAAGGAGCGAAGGTCTCCTCACAGTCAATACCTACCTTCAGTGAAAACCCCTTAGCCACGAAGCGTGCCTTGTACTTCTCCACGCTTCCATCTGATGCATGCTTTACCTTGTAGATCCATCTAAATCCCACCACCTTTTTACCTTCAGCTCTTGGCACAAACTCCCATACCTGATTCTTCAAGATTGAGCCATACTCCTCAACCATGGCCTCCTGCCACACATCATGTTGTGTAGCCTCCTCAAAACTGGAAGGTTCAGAGTTGATCAACCCTGTCATCAATGCGATAAACTGAGCCTCATTGGTGGTTTACTCCATCTCATAGAGCTCTGTGGAGGATCCACCTGCTTGGAATCCTAAACTGTGGACCTGAACCACTTAGGCTTTGGCCTAGTGTCTACCTGTTGCGGCTACTAGATATCTGTCTCCAGCTGCAGCTCATCCTCCAAGTCAATGATTGAAGAATCCTGTCCACATGACTCCCTTTGACTACCAAAACCTGTGCCATGTGTCTGTACCTGTACTTGTACCTCTGGCTCCTCCAACTTGACCCATGAATCCTGTGTTGGTTGTTGCTCAACTAGTAAGTCCATAGATCTCTGCAAGGCCTCGTCCTCATCAAACTGGACATCCATGCTCACAATGATCCTCTTACGAGCAAGTATGTATATTTTGTATGCGTTTGAAGTTTCGTTGTATCCAACAAGTAACCCCTTCTCTCCAGAAAGGTCCAGCTTCTTCCTAGTGTCAACATGAACATCACAATAGCAGACACTCCCAAAAAAGTGAATGTGACTCACATCTGGCCGAGTGCCTATGAAGAACTCCTCGGGTGTCTTCATCCTCAAAGTTGTGTGGGGACACCTGTTCTGAATGTATATTGCAGTCCTATATGCCTCAACCCAAAGAAATAGTGATAATCCTTGATCAAATAGCATGGCATTGGTTGCTCCTACCATAGTCCTGTTCTTTCGCTCTGCTACTCCATTTTGTTGTGGGGTATGAGGCACAATGTGCTCCTTCTTGATCCCCTCTGTCGAACAATACTCCAAGAACTCATTGGAGTTGTGCTCTCCTCCATTGTTTGTTCTCAAGACACAGACCTTCCTTCCTATCTGGTTCTCGACAAGATTCTTGAACTTCCGAAACCTCTCAAAGACCTCTAACATGGCCTTCAAGAAATAGATCCAGGTCTTCCTGGAATAGTCATCAATGAAGGTCCCACAGTAACTGTAACCACTGAAAGAATAGACACTCGTAGGTCCACAAACATATGAATGCAACAAGTCCAAGGGCTCCTTAGACTTGTGCTCACTTTGTGGAAAATGCTTCTTAATGTTCTTCTCGAAAGCACAACCATTGCAGTGGTTATGCTTCTCCTCTTGTACCTGAGGAACTCCAATGTCTGACTGTTGTCGTTGTTGACTAGAGCCTTTGCAGGCTCAAAGTGTAGTCTATACACTTTCTCACTCTTGATCCCAATCACCTGATCCAAGCTCCTATCTAACTCCTTGGGCGTGATATACACTCTATGGTCTAGGAATTTTAACTGAAATCCCTTGTCCTCCAGAGTGGAGACTGATATGAGCTTCTTGGTCAACCCTGGAACATATAACACATCAACAAAACTGAGGGGTTTTCCAGACTCCCTCTGAAATGAAACAGTGCCAACTCCCTGCGCCTGATACAACGCATCATCACCCAACTCAACGTGGATACTTGTTCCACCCTCATGCAAGTCCTTGAAGAATCTCCTCTGTCTAGTCATATGACTAGATGCTCCACTATCGATGTACCAAATACTGCTACATGTGGTGCTTTCCATGCAAGCTATTAAGCAAAACTCCTCATTCGAAGTTACTGCTGAAATCCTCCACCTCTGCAGATCCAGCCATTTGAGTGTTGTTCTTCTTCTTCCTGTCTGGGCACTAAGAGGCAAAGTGACCTTGCTTGTGGTAGATAAAACACTTAACCTTTGACATGTCAAGGTTCTTGTTACCACCCTTCTTCTTCTTTGCCTTACCCTTGCTCTTCCCTGTCAGGGGTAGATCCTTCTCATCCACAATCTGTGGGGCACTGCTGGATGAGCCTGATCCTTGACCCATTCAGGTCTCCTCCTGCACAAAGTCATCCCATAGTCTCTTCCAATTAGGGAGCTTCTCTCTAGCCACAACACCTTTGACAAAGGTGTCCCATGGCTTAAAGAAGCCATTGAGGGCTATCTGAACTAGCTTCTCATCCTCAGTCTTAGAGCCAATAGCTCCAAGCTCATCCCTGATCTATGTGAGCCTTGTGAGATAAGGCACCACTCCTCCCTTGGCCATCTTGGTGTTGCGCATCCTCTCTTACAGCACCATCTTCTAGTTTTCATCCTTGCTCTAGTACAAACTTTCCAAAGTCGTCCACATCCTTGATGCGGTCTTCTTCCCGGAAAGGTGAGGGACTATGTGGTCCTTGACCCCATCCAAGATGATCAACATGGCTCTAAAATCAATCTTCTTCCACGCTACCAAATCTGTCGAATTTGTGGGTGCAACCTTCGTGGAGTCAATGTGCTCCTCTGCATCACTGACATCCAGGATCCTTGTGATCCTTTCTTTCCATGTAGGAAAGTTCTGAGCCCCCTGGAGTCTATCCTCAACTCGCAATTGCGCAGCCATACTGAAGTGTGCATGTCAAACCCTAGATTTGCAATCTAGGTTTGTGTCTTCAAACAGATTTGCCCCTGATCTATCACTGTTGTTGGAAATCGTTCAGATTTAGCTCACTAGAGCTCTGATACCATGTAAATTTTCCTTTGAGATTCAAACTAGGGCTAAAAAAGTATATTTAAATTTAACTGAAATAACCACACATGAACTTCTTTACAGTATGCAACGGAATATGAAACTGAGAACCATTTACAACATCAATCACATCAATAGAAACGACACAGTATTTTTGGGTAGAAACCCCCGAACAAAACCTAAGATGGTAAAACCGGTGCAGCAGTATGAGAGGATATTTTATTAAGAAAATATGAAGCTTTTACAATATCAAAAATTTCGATTTATGCCCTTGATGGCAAAATCAAATCACCCAAAAATTATTTGAGAAAAACCTAGAAGGTGGGTACAATTCTCAATGCAGTTGTACGGCCTGTTGTTGTACGGTCATGCATTGTACGACCTGTTGTTGTACTTTCTGTACATAATCCGTACATCCTGTTGTACGGTTTGTACAACCTCCTGTTGTACGATTGTACAGCCTCCCTGTTGTATGGTCCCTCTGCCTGTCTCTCTCCTCTGTAAATTAGGGCTCTTTCCTGAATTTCTACTCCTCTGTCTTCTTCGCCAGAATTCTCTCTCACACTTCTTCCTCCGTCTCTGTCAGAAAGCAATTGTATCCTCTCCACCAATTGATCTTTCTTATATAACTCAATGCTAAGCGAAAACCCTAATTTCACTTTTTCATAAAGTCAATTAATAATTAGATCACTTTAATTTATTTTCCAAAGTAAACTTAGGAAAAGTAAATTAAATACAATTGGCTTCTTGATTTAAGTCTTCTGTATGCAAGGACAAATGCATGTAGGAAGACCTTCCTTGTTGTCACTATTTAACACACCATAGCTTGGAGAATGAGCTTCTCCTTTGGAGGTATTTCAAGCCTTTAACAACCTAAAATGTCCACCATAGCTTGGAAAATGAGCTTCTCCAAATAACTTTTTACAAAACACGCGCATATGTAGCCAAAGTTGATTACATCATTTTTTGTAAAAATCAAGAAAAGACATTCAACTTAAACCTGATCCTATGGGCAGACTCAAAATTGAGTGAAAGGGGAAGATCTAGGGTTTATACTTGAGTTTATGTGCATGCAAATGTGGTCTAGTTCTGTCCTTGTCGTCATTACTCCTTGTTTTGTTGGCTTGGGCCATTTGACAACCATTATGGCTTTAGCGGAACTTGAAGATGGGTAATTTTATATGTCGTTAGCTCTAGTAATTCACAGTAACTCTGACATTATAAGATGCAAGCATGATAGTTTCACATCTTCCAAAGGCACCTCGAAAGTTTGTACGTAAGGCCTACCATGAAG